>RCWM02000372.1:600000-860000 GCA_003667255.2 Euschistus heros | reverse complement strand
ACAAAAACAAAGACATTTTTTGTTTCCTGTGACTATTTTATTGTTTCTAACTCAATTTGAAACATAAGTTGTAAATATGACAACAATGATTCTCTACAGCTTTTGTTTTTGAGTTATAGCTTATTAACCTTATTTAGTATTTTTACTTAGATTTTCGATTTTTGTTGGACACTGAAATATATACTGTTTTTTTCAATATGCGTGTTGTGTGCTTAATCCTGATTGTTTTTGCTATATTTGTGGCAAATATAAATTTGAAAAATGTCAAAAATCTATATCAGACCTCGTAAAAATTGCATATCATCAATACTTCAAAATAGATTTGTACGATCAGGACAAGCCATGGGTTCCTCATATCATTTGCCAAAAATGTGTTGTGTATCAATGGTTGTGGTCCAGTGGGAAAAGAGATGCAGTGAAGTTCATAACTTCACTGATTTGGCGAGAACCTCAAAACCATCATGACGACTGCTACTTGTGCGTTGTGAAAATAAATTAAATAAACCCTGGAAATCGAAGTAAGTGATCATATCCCTACTTGTCTTTTGCTCAACGACCTCAATTAAAATCACAAGAGGTAGAACCCAGCACATCTAAATCCTCTGATGATCCAAATCTCTGTGAAGGCGAACAAAATATATCAAGCGCTGACTCTGATCCAGATTACAAATGTAGCCTTTCAGAATCTCAACTATTTAATCAGAAAGAACTAAATGACTTAGTGAGGGATCTGAACTTACCAAAAGAATCTTCTGAAATTTTAGCATCTCGTTTAAAAGAAAAAATTTGCTTACTCCCGAAACCAACATCACTTTTTATCGTACCCAAAAAAAGAATCTGTTACCGTATTTTTCTCAAGAGAAGGATTTAGTCTTTTGTAACGATGTTGGTGGTATTTTGCAACAGATGGATTTAAAAAACTTCAAGCCTAGGGATTGGCGTCTTTTTATGGACAGCAGCAAAAGAAGTTTAAAGTGTGTTTTACTCCATAACTGTAACAAGTATGGATCCATACCTATTGCACATTCGATGACTCAGAAAGAAGAATACACAAATATTTCTAAGGTTATGGAACAAATAAAGTATCAAGACTACAACTGGATCATTTGTGTTGACTTTAAAAATGGTAAACTTCTTCTAGGTCAACAAGGGGGGTACACAAAGTTCCCTTGTTTTATGTGTCTCTAGGACAGTCATTGCAAGAAACACCATTGGACAAAAAAGGTTTGGCCATTGAAGGAAGAGCTGTAAGTTGGTTCAAAAAATGTTATAAACATGCCTTTGTTAGCCGAGACCGCATCATACTTCCACCACTTCATATTAAACTTGGCATAATAAAACAATTTGTGAAGGTGCTTGACAAAAGTGGTGGATGTTTTAATTTTCTTACACACAAGTTTCCAGGGTTAAGCACTGAAAAATTAAAAGCCGGTATTTTTGATGGGCCACAGATTAGCCAACTCTTGAAAGATCCTGATTTTGTCAAATCAATGATTGAAGTCAAATCCAAAGCCTGGAACTCATTTGTTTTGGTTATGAATAATTTTATAGGTAACAATAATCTGATGACCATGTCGAGCTTGTTGAATGTGTACTATCAAACTTGCAAAAGCTTGGGTGCAACATGAGTGTAAAAACCCACTTCCTGCACTGGCATTTAGACCGATTCCCAAAAAATCTGGGCGATTTTAGTGAGGAGCAGGGTGAAAGATTTCATCAGGATATTCAGACAATGAAAGAGCGTTATCAGAAAAGGTTCAATAAAATTTTGTTAACATTATGTACTAATTTTCTTACATTTTTTAATCAAAACAGTAAAACTTTATATTTCACAAAATAAAGCTGTTAGCAATCTCCCAGTATTTTTTTCAAAGTCAGGGCCTTTAAAATACACAATAACAATAAAAAAAAAATGAAAGAAATAAAAATTGTGTTGACCAGTATTATTTTAGATAGTATTCTAATATTATCTTAGAATAGTCATTAGAAAATCATTAGAAACAAGTTATATTTTTTATATGATTAGTTACCTTTGATCTAAATAATAACTGCTCCTTAAGTTCTATCACTACCTTATAAGAAACAAACATTTTAATAGTGTAGAATGGTTTATTGTGAGGGATATACCTATTGACTAGGGTCTATATTTTTTTGGTGTAACGATTTTTTCACAGCCAAAAGTGTAAAAATTTGACGAGCTCTATCTCTGTTGGTGATGCTTGAATCGAAAACTCATCAATAGGTTTCTTATTAGAAATTTAATGGAGAATATTTTTTGCTACATAACATTTTTTCAAGGACCTACCATTTAGGAGAGATATTGGTTTGAAAGAAAAAAGATACATTTGCCTAATTTGTATAATTGTTGGAGCCTTTATGACAAGCTTTAGCTCTATTGGTGTAGCTCGGATCGAAAATTTGACAATAGTTTCTGGTCAGAAATTTAATGGAAAACATTTTTTATTTAGCATTTGTTGCTAGGACCAACCGTTTAGTAGAGATATTGATTTGAATGAAAAAAGTTACGTTTAAGACTTCTATTTCCCTTGACTTAGTTTATTTTGAATAATCATTGATTGTTAAGTTAATTTAATTATTAATTTAAGTAATTTGACCTTTTAATTATAAAATGTAAATTGGAAAAATAAGTAGATTATAGATAGACATATCCATGATCTATTGTTTTTCCTAATCAGAGAGAAATTGAGTTTTTTGTAACTTTTTTAAAAACTGCTTTTCAAAATTAAAATATTAATTTTTATTTTATAAAATTGATTTCCTAAAATACAGCAATCAATTAAAATAATTGTAGTCATTCAGGAACCCATATAGGCCTGAGGTGTCCAAGGAAAAGACTAGGCTGTACATTGGTAAAAAGAGAAAGCTTTTAGAATTTTGTTTTGTTCTAAATCTAGTTTTCTATTATATTTAAACTGACTAAATTTATTTAAATGTACCAAACAGTAACCTATATCCAATGAAAAATAATGAAAATATCCATCATTTTTTCGTTGTTTTTATGGCTCAAAAAAAGTATTGCAGCTAAGGAACACTCCCCATTGAATTCATCAATTCATAAAAAAAAAAAAAAAAAAAAAAAAAAAACTTTAGATAATATACACCCCTAACCACATAGACTTAACTATGTATTATAAATGAAATTACATTTGGAGTAAGAAATCTGAGCACCAATGGCAACACTAACACATATTCTTCTTCAGGTATTTTTTTATTATATCCTTCCATATGTTCCCAATCTAAAAAAGATCTTATAAGAAAAAATTAAAAAATAAATATAATTTTATAACATAGGTAATATTGATACCTGTTTTTAAAGCATAATAACCCATTAAAGTAGAAGGTATTGCGATGAGGCTACACCCAATAACTGACCAAATTGACATTTTTTGAGCAAGTACTGTGTTCTTAATGGAAAAAACTCGTTGAAAATAACTCTAAAATAAAAATAAAAAATATGAGATAGTATAAAACATTCAATATATCCAAAACTAATTATTATTAATAGGACATTTAACATCTTTAAATTAAGTTATTGAAATAACTAAATAATGTGAATAAATAATGAATAATACTTCAGTCATTTAAGAACAAAATTATTAGAACACATCATAGGACTATTGTACAGACTATAATTTATGAAAAAAAATTATAATTACATATTGAAACTATAAAATATGAAAACAAAAACAAAAACGACTCACCCTTAGGGAGGCATAACTACTTAGGTTTATTAGTTCTAATGAAATATTAGATTATACAGGGTGTCCCGAATATAAATGGCAAAACTTCAGGAACTTATAGGGGACCGAAAAACTAAGACAAAAAGTCCTTTAGAGATTTGCTCGTTTTTGCATAGTTTTAGAGAAAATCGCAAAAAAAAGAAACAAAACAAGTTTTCATTTTTATACTTATTTATTTACATTTATATTTATGTTATGTTCTTTTTAATGTAAATATTGCTCAAAATGTTGTCCTCTTGCACCAATGCAAGCATTAAATCTAGCACTCACTTGATAAATTGCAGCTAAACATTGTTCTGATGATATTTGGTGCACTGCATCTATGATTCGGTCTCTTAATTGCTCTCTTGAGTTGATTGACACCGAATAAACTTTCTGCTTCAAGGTTCCCCATATGAAGAAATCCATGGGTGTCATATCAGGTGATCTGGGTGGCCAAGGTACTACTCCTCCACGTCCAATCCATCGTTGTGGATAATTTATATCCAGCCAAGCTCAAGCAACTCTGCTATAATGAGCTGGACATCCATCGCATTGGAACTACATTTCAATCCGCTGCTGTAAGGGAATGTCATCTAAATAATTAGAAAAGTTGTTCTCCAAAAAATGTGTAAATGTGATACCATTCAATCTTCCAGGTAAAAAGTATGGCCCCACCAGTAATCCATTCCAAATTCCAAGCCAAACGTTAATAGCAAATTCATGCTGAAACCTATTCTCTCTAATAGCTCTGGAATTTTCAAGAGCCCATGATAATTTCTTTCATTAAGAATTCCTCCTCTTGTAAAAGTAGCTTGGTTCCATATAATTTTTAATGAAAATAAATTATCATCGCGAATTTTGTCAAGAAACCAGTTACTAAAATTCAATCTCTTGACATAATCTTGAGGTAGTAAATTCTAAACTTTTTGAAGATGGTATGGGTAGCGATTATCACCTTTCAAAGTTCGTCATATTGCTTGCCGCGATATTGCTAATGCAGCAGATGCTCTTCGGATGCTAGTCTCAGGATTGTTATCGAAGTGGCGTTGGACACAATTTCTTCTCCGATAATCTGCTCTTATTGCTGCCTGGAATTGGTCGCCTTCATTATGTATTAAGAATAATCCAATCTCTCATTGTCTATTAAAAGTTAACGTAAAGACTCGTCGATTAGGCACTCTTCTATTTGGAAATCAGCATGCATACTCCCGCACCACTTCTAAAGCATTACCGTTACAGAAACCATACACAAAAATCATATCAGTGTATTCAACATTAGAATATGTCTGCGGCATTGTGCCTGATGCTATTCACACAAAAATATCTGAGTAACTGACTGAAGACTGATTTAGAAATTATAATCCTAGAAGGAAGCCAAAATGTAAACAAATAAAAGAATGTAAAGGATAACATTAAGTGTTTACATATCTCACTGCCTAGCCTGACGAACATTGAAAGGTGATAATCGCTACCTATAACATTTTTGTTTGGATTCTTTTTTTGTGATTTTCTCTAAAACTAAGCAAAAATGAGCAAATCTCGAAAGGACTTTTTGTCTTAGTTTTTTGGCCCCCTATAAGTTCCTGAAGTTTTGCCATTTTAATTCGGGACACCCGGTATAATAAATATTTCAGTGAAATGAGTAGGACAAAAAATGGGAAATCATGAAAATGTAATAAATTTAGCCCCAATGGTTAGTTTCTGAATGAGTAATTAATAGATAAAAATTAATTTTTTGACATTACAAAAAAAAAAAAAAATTACAAAAAGTAATGAAAATTTAATACCAATCAGAAGAAATCTTTTTCTTGGACTATAACTAAACTTGTATCTCTAAATACAAAACAGGTTCCTATTAGGGGCAAAAAAAAAAGTTAATTCAATTAACAGTTAACATGCAAGGCATAATTTAGAATAATGATTCTGTTAAGTTACTTAAATATGGATTTTACTTAATGGTATTATCTATGTCAACTCTTTTTATAAACCCAGCTTTAGAAATTATCTTTAGACAATAGAAAGTTAATTATGTTGTCAATAAATGATTGACAAATTCTTAGAACCTGGAATGATTCTTTAAATGTGATGTTTCACATTCTTGGAGCTACAATGAACTCAATTTTAAAATTTTTGTTTTCACTTTAATTTTAATTATGTGACAGGCTGTAGTGAAAATGGTTAAAAAGTATATAATTTCTTTAGGTATTTAACTAAATGGGATTTACTTAAAATTCTATTGAGTTAATGATAGACTAATTAAAGAAAACAAAGTTCCTTTAAAGCTATAAGATGAAAATACTAATCCAAAAGTTAATTTATTATATAATTAAGTAAAAAGGATTTAATTAGTTACCTGCAGAGGGATACCACCCAAAAAAAGAGTTATATAGTCGTCAATATATGTCCCAATATGTCCTTCTTGAATATGTCCTAAAAAATCGGATTCCCTATTAAGATCAACATGTTCTGAATGAGCCACAAATGGAGCTGCTAAAACCTATCAAAATTTTAAAATAACAATCACAATGTAAATCATAAAAAAATTTCTATATGAAAAATAGTTTTTATTAATACAGAAACTTTCCTTATAACAAATAAATATAATCATTAACTAAATAATAGTCTGAAGGGAGCTTTAAATCCTAGCACTAATGACATAATAACAGAACAATATATTTAGATCATTTAAAATTTATAATTTTGCTGCTGACACTGAGCAAGTTGAAATTTCATGGATGCAAATATTACATATTTAATAAAAACAAGTCTCATAGTAGCACATTTTTTTTTTTTCTAAAAAGTTCAATTAAAAAATTCTAGGATTTTATTTTAATAGCATTAAATATCAGTCAAATGTCATAAATCTGTTTGAAAATAGCATAATTTATGAATAAAATGTATGATTTAAACTTCAGTTATTTGTTATTGCATTATATACATTTTTATTTTATAATAAAGCTTCAATCATTCAAAGAAATACCAATATTCTGAACCAGAATTTTGTTTATCTTATTTTGATAGTTTTTTTAGACATAATTTAGTGTGATATTTTAGGGCAGGAAAGATTAGACTAAACAAAATCATCTGACCCAGGTGGAAATTGAATACACAAATTTGCATACCAAGCTTTCTGAGACCAATATCCCAATGAACTCGGCTGTTGTGGTCCTCTGTGTCCTAGTTTTATTTTTAAATTCTGGTGCCTCAATTAAAAGATAAAGTTTGAGGGCTACAGCATAATTTCTTATCTTATGGAAAGAGTTTCTATTGATAATATAATTGACTATATTATAATTGGAAGGTGTCAATTAATATAACCAAGGTTCAAATAGACATAAAATGCATGTTTTTGAAAAAAAAATATATAAAAATAGTTGCTCTAATTAAAAAAAAAAAAGAAGAAGCTGAAATCAAAAAGAAAACTATGTTAGAATCTTAGATTATCTATCATTGGTCAGGCTCAAGAAGTATTATACTATATGCCTGCAGCTATTATAATAGGCATAAATGCAATTATGCCATTACTGCCATTGCTTTCTTCTTTTTTTTTTGTTTTTTACAGCATTGCAGTGTGAATAGAGTTTGATCCCAAAGTTCGCACCATATCTTGCCCGTTAGAAACTGATCAGTTCTATTCATTTTAGTTCTTTTCATATTTTAGTGTAGGGTGGGCAGTGTATGCTTCTAAAGCCTTATGGAGGTTAATGAAAAAACAATGTTTTGTACGTTTTTAGAACTGATAATGAATGGAAATAATTCAAAATTAGTCTTTGGAAAATACCTAAAGTGTCAAATAATTCATCAAATCCTAAATAAATTGAAAGAGAATTCTCAAGAAGATTTTTTTTAATGTGTTAATTTACATTTAGCAATCTATTTATAGAGATTAATTTTGCTAATATATTTAATTTTATGTAGATAATTTTATGTTTTATTCAGAAATAATTTCAATTTTATCCAGACATTTTTCAAATTAAAATTATAAAGCATACAGATCATTCGATTTAAAATTTTTACCCTTAAAAACACATATAAGTGTGATGGGAATAAAAAAGAATAGTTTTTCCATTTGAAATACACTGAACACTGAATGAGTGAACCAAAGTCATCCCACTCAAAGAGAGAACTGAAAAAAACAATTTTTTTTCTCTCTCTTGTTTTGATTCATAAGAAACTCAATGAAACTATCTGATTTACAATGTGAATAATTAAGCTTAAGTTAAAAAAATTAATGAACTCAATAAACAATTCATTGTAATATCATTTCTACAAAAATGGTAATAATAATTCAGTACCATCATCATCATCATCATCATCATCTTATGGCGCTTATGGTCCTTATAGAACCCTGGCCTCCTCAACAATTCTCTGACATTCAAACCTTTCTTCGGCAACCCTTCTGCATCCTCTCACACCCAGAGTGTGGTTGTCTTCTACATCTTCAAGCCAATGAAGTCGAGGCCTTCCTCTCCTTCTTATTCCATCCGGGTGCCCCTCCAACATCATTTTAAGGAGCCTACTTGCCTCCATTCTTTGCAAATGCCCTAGCCATCTAATTCTGCCTCTTTTTATGTTGGCTACAATATCTGGAGCATCATATAGAGTTCTCAGTTCCTCATTTGTTCTCATTCTTAAGAGATTCAGTCCATACTTGGTTGGACCATATATTTTGCGAAGGATTTTGCTTTCCCACATGTTTAATAATTTTTCATCGTGTGATGTCAGGGTCCACGTCTCACTCCCGTACATAACAACCGGCTGAAGGATCGTTCGATATACCCTTATTTTGAGATTGCAGGATATGTTTCTACTTTGAAAAATTTTCACTAAAGACCAATAGCACCTGTTTCCTGCTATTATTCTTAATTTTATTTCTTCTTTGGTACTATTGTCCTCAGTGAAAATAGCACCCAGATACTTAAACTTAGGTACTCTCTCAAAGGAATATCCAGCCCCCTCTATGTATCTATGTCCTCTTTCCTCTCTGGTTGCTACCATGTATTTGGTCTTTTCTTTATTTAGTGTGGGTCCTATATTTCTTGCTGCTTTTTCACACTCCTCGAAAGTTCCTAGGAGCACATTAGTAGTTCTTCCTGTAATTACTACATCGTCCGCAAATGCTAACTGTTGGGTTAGTTAATGGTATATACATCCTCCTGATCTAGTGCGGATCTGTCTCATAACTACTTCTAACATTAAATTGAATAATATTGGGGAAAGAGGGTCTCCCTGTTTAACACCCTTATGAATTTTAAAATCTTTTGACAGCTGTCCTTGGATTTTCACTACTCCTTTACTGTCCTGCAGGGTCATCTTAATAAGCCTGATAAGCTTTATGGGGTACCCCAAGAATTCTAATTTTTGATATAAGACATTTCTCTCTAAACTGTCATATGCTTGTTTATAATCAATAAAAATGTGGTGTAGATCGACATTCCACTCATGGTATTTTTCAAGCATCATCCTCATAGCAAAGATGTGATCCATTGTTGATCTTCCTGGGCGGAATCCACATTGATACTCTCCCAATACTTCTTCGCTCTCATTAAAATCCGTTTCATCAATAAAGTTGGCAGTATCTTGTATACTGAGCACAATAGTGTTATGCCTCTATAATTTTGGCACTCTAACTTGTCTCCTTTTTTATGTATTGGTAGGATAACTGCCATCTTCCATTCCTCAGGCATTTCTTCTTTTATCCAGATATCCAATATCAACTCATATATCTCCCTGTGTAATGTTTCTCCTCCCAATTTCAGTGCCTCTGCTGGTATCCCATCAATCCCTGGTGCTTTGTTATCTTTCAAATTCATAATTACTTTCTCTACTTCTTCAGGATCTGGGGGTTCCAACTCCATGTCTTCCCTCGTTGCTCCTATTCCCCAAGTTATTTCATCTAGGGTTCGATTTGAGTACAGTAAAACACTGAAGTAGTCCTTCCATCTCTCAATCACTTTATCTTTGCCTCCCAAGAGTCGACCTTCCCCATCTCTGCAAAAACATGTCCGTGGTTGAAATCCTTTTTTTATTGCTTTTACTGTGCCATAGAAAGCTGTACTACTTTGATTTTCAAAATCTTTCACCATTCTTTCCAAATCCTCCTTTTCTTTATTTCTCTTCTTATCTCGACATATCTGTTTCACTTTGTCCCATTTTTGTTTGTACTCTTCCGAAGTCAACCTTGTATTTCCTTGTAGCAACTTTGCATATGCTTTCGTTTTTTCCTGTACAGCTATTCTACATTCGTCGTCGAACCAGCTATTCTTTATCTCTCTTCTTTTGTCTCCTATCACCGCCTCAGCAGCCTTTCCCACTGCTTCCCTTATTTTGGACATTATCCTCTTCTGTGGTCAGAGAATTGTTTCTTAGCTCCTCTTCTACCTTATTTTTATATTCCTGTTGTTTCTCAGGATTTTTCAATTCTTCTACCTGATATCCGCATTTTGCTTTTTTAGTTTCCCCTCTAGGTTGGATAGCAAGTCTTTGTTTATATCTCATCCGAACCAGAAAATTATCGCTTAAACAATCTGCACCCCTGCAGGCTCTCACGTCTTCAATATCACTCTGGTGCTTACTATCTATCATGATATGACCAATCTGGTTCTTGGTTTTGCCATCTGGAGAGACCCATGTTTCCAAATGGATATTTTTATGTTGAAAGGCTGTACTTGAGAACCCAGGCCTGTTCTGATCCGAGCCTGGACGGATGTAACTATTCAGTACCATGGTTTACCAGAAATAAACTGATGGTTGTTATATTAATATTACCAATCTATAATCAAAAATTGGAAAATTATATTTAGCTTATATTAATCTAAAAATACATTTTAATGCAATTACTTATCTAAATAAAATTTAAAACTATTCAAAGTACAGTAACTGTATAACATAAGAATAACTAATAAAGATAATATGGTTGACAGCAGAATATTTTATGAAGAAAATAGTCTAGGATGCCGCCAAATTGTAAAATGAAGCACATCAAAGTTAAAAATTATTACAAAACAAATCCATTAAAAGTTTTTTCTAGCTTGGATGCATTTATTTTTAAAATCCCATTGCATCCCATACTATTTTCTTCATAACATAATAATTTTAAACAACTTAAATAAAATTATGTACTCACCAATCCAATGATAATAAATCCAAGTTGAGCTATATCTGTATAAGAAACGCTCACAAGACCACCAATTATCGTGTATGCACCCGCAAAGAAGGAACTGATAATGATAGCGTAAATCGAATCAATATGAAGAATCACCTCTAATGTTGTACCTATAAACAGCAACAAAAGAGGTGGTGATTAAGAAGGCAGTGAAGGGAATGAGAACAAGTTTTTTGGAGGAATAGGAACTTGGAGTTTAGGATCTAGTCAAAGAACATCTCTAGGGCCTATGACAGCATTAAAAGGAATCATTTGAAAATTAATAATGAAGTGAACTAGAGCTGGGAAATTATAGCAGAGAGGTGAATAGCTGATTATTCAAAAAAATTGTACAAATCATTTTTGTTTTAGTTCATGAACTAGTAAATAAGAAGAAAATAGTAAATTTGGTTAGAGAACCAAGTATGAGTAATCGCTTCATATAGTTGTGTTAGTATTAAATATTTATTGTGATAGAACTTGTATTTATTTTATTTTTTTGATAAATTGAATATTTGCTTGTATATATAATTTGTTTTCATATTTTTATTATACATAACAAATACAAGTTTTTAAAATTTGCTATCTTTGTATGCAATTAGATCAAAAACATCCCTCAGATATTTCATATACCAACACAACAATTTAAAATACTAATATTTTTTTATATGTTCTATCATGATATTTTGTATTACATATATTGTTGGAAATAATACAACAGTTGTAATAACTGTTATATTACAACAGTTATTACCTAATGAGTTAAGAACAGAAGCAGCCCAAAAAAACTCAGCCATTATAACAGGGAAAACAAGGAAAGCTCCATATCTTACACCATACAGTTCTTGGAAAAGGTCAATCAGTGTTACATACTCCCTTTCACGCATAGGTTTGACAAAAAATGCTGCACCTAAAAACATAGAACTGATGTAATCATTGAGTACATACTTGTATTTTAAGTGATTTTGTAATGATAAACTGCTAAACAAAATAGTAACTAATAAAATGAAATAGTTCTGTAAATAACTATTTGATTCTATTAAATTAAATTAACTGATAAGGGTTAGAAAAACTAAATGTAATAAGAGATTACATGAGATCTTCCAGTTTCTACATAGGTTGGTTATATTATTCAAAGTCATCCTCCAGAAAATCTAGTTTTAAAATTCCTTTCTTCTTAATTTTCTAGACTATTATTACAATTACTATTACTAATACCCTTGTTATAGCATTCTTCACTTTTTTAAGTTTTTCAGAGTATAACTTTTAGCAGAAGCTGGTTTTAGGTTTTACCTATGTCAAATGTAGAGAGAGTTCAGAGGTTTCTCTCTAAATAAAAACAATTTTATTGTTTTTCTACTTTATTAGTCATTTATTCTCAGAACAGGAAGCTGGCATACTCTAACAAATTACAACAGGGCGCATGAAATTTCAATGTTTATTTTAAATTTTTAAACATTAGATGATTTAAAGGCCTGATTCATTTTAGGAATTGTATCAAAAACTAAAAAAAATTGCAGAAAAAATAGTATGGGAAGATTGAGGCAATAGTTAGAATTGTAATTAGGTGAAAGCTAGACAAAACTTCCTAGTAATCCTATGTTAAAATGATATAAATCAACTTGTTAAATAGGTCTGAGGAGAATTCTGGGAACAATTGGAGAAAAAACAGTGAACTATATCAGTTTGAAGACAAATTCAGCATCTCCTCACTTATAAAGATCCAAAGATTAAAATAGTTAGGCCATGTTATGAGTCCAAGGAGGAGGCTGAAAGGTCAATGGTATACGGCAAGATTTTCTGCAACAGAGGAATTTATTGCATGAGCAAGAGAAAAGATGGTTGGCAGCTTTTGAGGAGGCCAAGGACAACATTATGTACCATTAGAAGAAGAAAATTATGCCAAGTATACAAAAGCCTTTGAAATTAATAAAAAGGAAAATTTTCTTCTTTAATAAGAAAGTATCAGGTGTCAGAGAACAGCATATTCAGGTTGACATGTTCTAGTTATAATAAGACAACAGATAGATCATAGAAATTCAACAGAGATAAAACAATTAAATTGGATAATGTATGGTATGATATCAGGTTTAGCTTAGTAGTATTTACAAAATTAAAAAAATTATTTTCGCATTGGATTATAAATTTCGAAAAGGAATCTGATTAAAGGTTTTAAGGCTGTCATCATAAATATACGTAACGGCTATATCATAGGTATCTAAATACTGTTACTATTCTCTAATTCAAATAAGAACGCTGAGATTTATTTCAAGGATCCTCTGCCATTTGTATCACTTAGGCCCATCCTTGAAGCCAGGTTTAATATGACGCCCAACTTTTGCAGTAAATTACGTTTAAAGGAAATTTTCCTAATAAAAGTGGTGATAAAAGGAAAATTTTAAATTACATTAAAACAAATAAAAGGAAAAATACCCACAAGACTTAATTTCTTCTATTTGAAAAACAAAATGCAATATTGCAAAATCAGTAATAAATGACAAAAGCATACCTATTAAAAACGCAACACTGTAGCCAACAGGTACTTGAACATTGATCAGACCAGCTCCATAAATTCTTTCTGACACACCAGTAATATATCCTCCTCCGACCCAAGTACCTATATTGATAATTCAAGGTGATAACCAAAGGCATATATTTTATTGATAGAACTAAATAAATGATTATTTGAATACAGAATAGAGCCCATGACTGTACAATCAATAGAATCTCACTTTAATTTAAAACAATTACAGTAAAAAATAACTTTAAAATATGCCACCACCATAAACAATACATAAATAAAAAGTTGCATATATTGCATTGGTATATTTTTAACTTGAAATTTAAAACTATATTTGATAAAAGTATAGTGAACTGTTTTCTTCTCCATAAAACTATTATTGTAATATAAGACTTAAAATTTTTAATGGGGAAAAATGCAATTCCTGATGACATATCTATTATAGAATGATTAAAATTGTATATTGATCAATTTTTAAATTAAATAGACATTAAACAACCAATGGGTCTATACTTAAGCTCTACGATTTTTGTTTTTTACCAACAAGCGTAATAGTTCCAACAATAACACCAAGACTTTTTCCAGCATTCATCATTTCTAGTTCTGAATGACCTTCCATGTTCCAAGCAGACCATATTCCAATCCCAAAAACGATACCATAGAAAATGGAAATTGTTAAAGCACCTTCCCAAAATATTTCCATAATAGGACTTCTGTTGTTAAGTCCTGGAGCAGCAATTTGTTTTTCGAAATGAATATATTCTCCTTTCCAAGGTTATAATTAAATAAAATTCAAAATCATATGTTAGCTATAAACAAAAATTAATAAATAGTTGTATCTTACATTACACAATGGAAAAAGGAAATAATTACAGCAATAAAAACATATATTCAAGTTACAACAATTCATAACATAACTATTTAAGTTTTCTTGGTTAATTTAAATTTTTAATTTTCCTAAATTGTTGAATTCAATAGAATTCAATGCTTTGGTTATCATTCCAGTAGCTACTGTAACATTATTCTCTCTAATGGTGAAACACTGTCCAGGTGACATAATAGTTTTTTTACGAAGAATAAGACTAACTGTAGCATGTTCACCAGGCATAACCATTGGAACTTCTGGCATTAAATCAATCCTACAAGTTAAATTCCATGTGTCAGAAAACAGTTGCTGAATATATTTTGAAGTGATTGGTCTTGAACGTCCTCCTTCTGCTCTACTAAGAAAATATACAGTTGCTTCATAATTGTTACTGAGTGTTTCACTACCAGCTTCACACAAAAGCATGCCTTTTGAAACTGAATAATTTTTTATACTTCTTAATAGAATGCCAACATTTTCTCCTGCATTGGCACTAGGAACAGATTTTTTGAACACTTGAATATCTGAAACAGTAGTCCTTAATTTGACATCAAAACCTAACAACTCAGCTTCTGAGTTTTTCTTTATCACACCACGTTTAATAGTGCCAACAACGACAGTACCTCTCCCAGGAACTGTAAAAGAATTATCGATTGGTAATAAAAAGGGAGATGTATAGTCTCGTGTGGGATTAGGGATGTAACTGTCAACTGCATCTAACAATTTCCAAATTGAATCTTCACCAAGAGGACCAGTCTCTCCATTTAAAGCTTTTGTAGCTGACCCGAAAATGGCTGGGGCTTCTTCATCAAATCCAAAATCAGACAACATTTCTCTCATCTCCAGTTCTACTAGGTCCCACACATCTTTATCAACCAAATCACATTTATTAATGTACATAACTATTTTTTTGACTCCCACTTGTCTTGCTAGTAGAAGGTGTTCCCTGGTTTGTGGCATGGGGCCTTCAGAAGCAGCAACAACCAGAATAGCACCATCCATCTGAGATGCTCCAGAAATCATATTCTTAATGTAATCAGCATGACCTGGGCAATCAGTATGTGCATAATGGCGAAGTTTTGAGCTGTATCCAATATGAGATGCATTTATGGTAATACCTCGCGCTTTTTCTTCTGGAGCTCGGTCAATTTCATCATAAGAAATATATTTTGAAAGACCAGCTTTAGAAGTTATCTTTGTGATAGCTGCAGTAAGAGTGGTCTTTCCATGATCTACATGTCCAATAGTACCAATATTCACATGCACTTTTTCCGTAGATGTTGAAAAATTCAAAACTCTCTTTCCATTGATCACAAAAACCTTCTGACAGTAAATAACTTCTTTGCCAAGTCGTCTCAATATATTCATCTTTATGAAACATTTACATTACCTCCAATGGAGAAGGTTATACACTACAGTCAGTTAAGAGGTTTTCAAAATCTATTTACTGCTACATAGATTTCAGACGTTTTCCTAGTTGAATTTCTGTTAATTGTAGTTTTTTATTTATTTAATTCTAGATAAGGTTAAATTCCAAACCAGTTACATTTTTTAATGATTTTTTACATTATCTTTAATATTTTGAAAATGGCGCCACATCACAGACACTAGCGCTACAAAGAAAGCTCCGTCCGTATAGTCTTGTACGAAAACTCTTCAGTAGAGAAGCGAAAGGGTAGATGCTAGTAGTGTTTTCTTTGGAACTGATTTGGTTAGATCTTTAGCTACGAATTTGGGACTTAAAATCTGTCATATCGTGATGATTTTTGTTTGTATCACAAGACTTAAACATTCGGAATTAAGTCAGTTATTAGTGTCAAATTGTCTAGTACTGAGTGATTTTTTTAGTGTATTTGAGTAAAAGTGTACATGGTACATCATAATGGTGATGCTGACAGAAGAAATGGTTATAGCTAGGACGAAATCTTCCAATCTGGAAACAGTGACAAAATTTAACTGTTGGTTAGTACATTGATAATAGTTTAAATGGTCATATTTCTCTACTTATGACTGTTTTAGTTTTAAAAAGTGGTACTTCATTTTCATATTACATATTAATACAAGCAATTTTTAATTTTAGGGGAAGCCAGCTATCAGATGTTAGCATACTGAAGAAGATGAAGAATGTCACTGTTTTGTCGTTGAGGTATGTTTTTAAAATTAAACTTTTTGATTATTTCATAGATTGTAAAAGTAAATATCCATTAAGGTGATATCTATATAATTTCTATGTTTATCAATTAATTTAAGTTGTTTCCATAGGTATTTTTGTTTAAAATATTGTATATTAACTTATATATTACTATTATAATCCAAAGGTTTATGTTTGGATTAGGTGTATTGATAACTATCAATAAATAAAGGAACTTTCATATATGTGTTGTAAATATTGTATCTAATTTTTAGTAGTATATTTATGACATTCTTATTTATGTTATAGTTACTAACACAATGTTGAACTTGGTCAGCCATAATCCTTTATTAATTTTATTTAACAATATAATATTGAAATTCTCATTTCACAGATTTTTGATCCTTCTTAAGCATTGTATGAATTAATTTTAAAATATTGAACCCAGGACTGCCAATTAAGAATTTAATGTAAGAATCTATTTAGAATTTCAGAATTGTCAAGATGGGTCTCTATGAATAGCATTAATTTGGTTAATACATGTATTTCAGGTGTGAACAGCACTAAAACTATCATAAATATCTTAAGTTATTAATACTGGTTTATTTGATTTTATTAAGTCTGATTTTTTTTTTATTTCATAAAATATAATTTATACTTATTTTCACTTGTGTTATCTATGGGACCTCATAATCAATCAAAAGTATTAAATTTCTTAAAATACTAATGAGTATTGCCTGTCATCAAGTCCTGTTTAGCAGGCACATTACTTTTTGGGACAGGATAAAAGTAATTAGATTTATTTTTGTATAATAGAGAGGATGTTTTACAAAATCTAAATTGAAATGAAACAAATAATTAAGGTAAAAAAATTGTTTCTCTGTTAAGTTACCTTTAATTACAAATATTGCACAATTTATCAGAAATTCTGAGTAGGACCTTGGTAATTTTTTTAAATTATGTTATTATCTATGGTTATAATCTTATCACTCTTCAAAATTAAGTTTGGTTTTCATCCCATTTTCAGAAATTGAAGCATTAAAATAAATTACATTTTGAAAAAAATTGTATTATAGTTAAGATGTAAGAGGTTAACTGGTGTCTATTATTTATTAAATATTAATTCTTATGATAAGCATGATATATGTAAGATTGTTTCAACCTGATTTTATTCTTTTTACTACAAAGGAATTAAATTACATGTTCTTTCTAACTAGTAATTATAAAATAAAACAGTTTGAACAAGATAACATTAAACTAACGTTATTAAACTAAAAAGTTATTAACACTCTGTCTCTCACATATGTTTTAATTAAAAGTCTCACACACATTGAAGGTTGCAGCAGTGTTGTTATCACATGGTAGCAAACTTACACCTCCACCCCTGAAGAAGATTCACTTGGAGAAAAGGGAAGCAGCTTGCCGGAATGAAAGAAATTCGAAGTCTTCTTCTTCTTTCCGCCTGCTACTTCATAAAATGTTGGTGAAATCTGTCGGCTGATTGAAAAAGGGCCAACTCATACGGGGTCCAGTTTGTTGCGATTTAATTTGTTTCCGTTTTCGATGTACACTAAATCGCCAATCTTGAAATCGTACTGTCTTCTATTCTTGTCTATTCTATGTTTGTTTATTTGAAAGCTCCTTAAAGAATTTTGAAAAGCTATTTTTCGGTCTTCTTTAAGGGAAGATGGATTGTCTTCGATAAGAGGAGATATAGCTTGTTCCTTCCCTTGGAGTAATTAAGATGGTGCAAATTTCGTTGAGCTATGAATTGTTTCATTATACTCATTGACACATTCCTTTGCGAGAATCGGCCAGGCTTTATTTGTCTCACTGTTTATTTTGCACCTTAAATGATTCACCAGCGTCTGATTTAACCTTTGGTTAAGACCATTTGATTCAGGATGATCAATGCAGATAAAAACAATCTGAATTCCTTTTTTATCCAAATAATTTTGAAAATGAGTAGAATTTATAGAAGTATATTGGTCTGCTAATAGGATCGAAATATTTTTATTTTTGGCTATTGGATGGATTAGATTTATAAAGTCGTGAGCGCTTTAACCCTTACTAGTCGAGATCATGCGAATCTGGTAAAATGATCCACCAAAATGTGCATATATCTCTTTGGTGATCGGTTCCCTTAAAACCCTCCAACTGTATCTAATGACATTATTTTTAATGGCTCAGTGGCAGGACCCAATTGTGAGAGAAGGCCGATTGCTCTACTGGGGCGGACTTTATTTCTAACACAAATATGGCAACTTTTACAGAAAGTATGAATTTCTTTATCGATACCCTTGAAATAATAATGCGGCCGAATTGTGGCGATCATCTGTGCTGGACCAATGTGACCATAATGATCATGAACCAGTTGAATGATTTTCATTCCTAATTTTGGAGATACAAATATTCTAAGTTTTCCCTTTAATCTTTTAAGGATCATTCAGCTTATAGTCAGTCTGTTTTTCTATTTTCATTTCCGAAAAGTGTTCAGCTTGGTCTTTTAATATCTGAGGTAGATCGATTAAGTTTACGATCCTGATTGCATCTTCATTATTGGAATATTCTAAAACCGGATTTCCTGATAATAAGTCGGCTAGAATATTTTCTTGGCCTTTTTTTATAAATTATGTTAAAATTAAATTGTGATAAATAAAGAATTAGATCGCCAAGTATTCATCTGATCTGGCCTTAGTCTTTAAGTTTTCTAATGGCTTATGATCGCTACATACTGTAAAGTGGCGTCCAATTAAATAATACTGCCAAAATTTGATTGCGTCTTTGATCGCTTTGCTTTCCAAGTGAATGATACCTAAACGTTTTTCCCTTTCCGATAGTTTTCTTGAATAATATGCTACAGGATACAGTATTCCATCTTCTTGTGCCTGTTTTAGAGTAGCGCCTATACCTTTAAAACTGGCGTCTGCTTCAATGAAGACGGGGTTCTTATAATCGTAAATTGACAATATTGGAGCCATACATAAATAATTTTTTATCATATTGAAAGCTTTTTCGCAATCTTCGGACCATTCAAACTTCACATCTTTTCTTAATAATCGATGCAATGGTTCCAGTTTTTGAGAACTATTTTCTATGTATCTCAAGTAAAAGTTGATTGAACCTGAAATACTTCGTACTCCAGTCTTATCTGATGGTCTTTGTAGGTTTTCAATTGAAACTAACTTACCTTGGGCTGGTGAGACCCTTTTCTTTGAAATAATATGGCCTAGATATTTGACAGATTTAGCTGCAAACAAACACTTGACTAATTTAGTTTGAATCCTTCAACATCGGTCATCTGCAAAAAAATTTCGATATGTTGCAGATGATCTTCCCAGGTTTGAGAGAATATCAAAATATCATCAATATGATTGATGCAGAATTCATCCAAACCATTTCTTCTTATAATATTTGATAAAATTCTCTGGAACGTGGCCGGAGCATTTTTCAAACCAAATGGAAGGACTTTAAACATGAACTTTCCATAAGTCGTAATAAAAGAAGTTTCTTCTCTGTCTTCTTCTTTTAGTGTAATACACCAAAATGCCGAATTAATGTCTAAAACTGTAAAGTATTCACAATTAACAACTTTGTCGATTACGTCTTGTATCGTAGGAAATGAAAAAAACTTCTGGAACTACCATTTTATTTAATTTACGAAAATCGATGCACAAGCATGATTTCTTGTTCTCTTTTTCTTGAGCGCGAGGGTTACAGGTGAAGCGAGCGGAGAATCTGATTTCGTATTTCTTCATCGTCAGGAATTGAGCATTTATACGGACGACAAGTAACATAGTCGTTAGATAATAATTTTATCTCTGCTTCTTTTGATTTCACTTTCCCAATATCAAATTTATCCTTTGCAAACATATGTTTATGTTTTTCAATTATATTAGCAATCTGCTGTTTTCGCTCTTCGTTTTCAATATGCTTTAAATTGACATCGAATTCTTCTATTTTTAAGTTTTCATTAAAATTTAATTCAATATAATCGTTAGGATCATCTTTATCAATTAAAACTTGACTATCATTGAGTTTATTTTTAACCATCTGATCTAATTTAGATCGATTTAAATTATCTTCTCGATCACTATTGGATCGGTTTTCATCTAAATCTATCACATTGTTGTTATCTGTTCGTTGTAGTATTTTTAAGTTTTCGTCTTGAATCAATTGAAATTTTTTTATGGCATCAATCCCCAATAAGATGTCATAAGAAAAATGATCATTCTTGACAACGTAAGTTGTAATGTGATCAGTTATACGTCCAATACGAAGTGAAATTGTAGCCGGGGCTGAAGTGAAATTTAATCCGCTGATAGTTTTCAGTACATTCTTTTGTTTTATTAATTTCAACTTTAGCAAATCAGCAATTCGTTGAGAAATTAATGTAACGTTGGAGCCACTATCATAGATAGCTTTGTTTTTAATTTTGCCACATATGATTACGTTTAGCTTTATCAACGGATCTAATTTCGCCCGGTTCTTCAGTTTAAATGTTTGTCACCTAAGTCTGTTTGTTTGTCCTGGGATGTTATCAAGTTTTTACTAAGGGCTCTTTTTACAGATTTTCATTTTTTTTTATGGTTTCATTGAAGAACAGTAAGCTATATGTATTATAGCAATCCCTTAAAATCACATCAAAATTAAGGAGTGGCATAATGATGCATGGGATAAATTCTTACCAGTTTTGTGTGTTTGATTTTTAAATTTATAATATTCTTATGTATTGTACTAATGAGAAATTTTTTGTTCTGAAGGTAGACTGTGCATTATTATGTCCTTAACTTTTTTATAATCTTTTATATATATATAAATGTAAGTTAAGGTGTATAGGGGAATAATATACATCCTAATCCCTAAACTTTATCCCAAACAATCACCAAATGTATATAAAGAGGATTTCTGAGCAATAAAATCAGTCTATTACCAGGACCCGTGTAAGTCATTTAGTTCCTTATTTTCCTTTTTTTTACTGTTTTTACTCGAAGGAATTTCGAGTATATATATATATATATATATATATATATATATATATATATATATATATATATATATATCAGAATTCATTATATAACAAATCTTATATTTTATAGAATACTAGCATCCCTGTCGCGGCTTCGCCCGCCCTCCATAAGTAAAGCTAATTTCAACTAAAAATTAATCTTTTATTTGTTTATCAATAAGATTCTTGTATTTTAGCATGTGGTTCAGCATTATTTCTTCAATGATTTTTTCACGCATAGCAGTAATTATTAATCTAGTTATAATCGCCCTGATTAGGCAGTTGGAGATTGCGTAAAAGCACCATTAGACATAAAATTATTAATTTTAATGTATGAATTGGTAATCAAGTTGGATAAAGACTAAGAAACTTTTGCGGAAAATAAACTGCATTATCAGTGCTTACGGCAGAAGGCCCGTGGATCATATTTTTACACACAATATAAAAAAGTAAAGGATCGACATTTTGATTTAGTAATAATTTGTATTTGGCAGAAATAACTTTATTGATTTCATCTGGTTGGATGTTGATTTCGAACTATTATACAGGGTGAGTATCTCTTAGCGTAAAAAAAAAAAATTGGGTGAAACTAGATCAAAAGTGTAGCCAAATGCCGCAGACCTCACCTTTCTATTCCAATCCGTTGCAGATATATGGTAAATAAACGATTTTTTGGAGGAAAGCATGTTTTTTTTACGATAAAAGCTGTAATATCTCCATTTTGTTTAAATATTTTTCAAATATTGATCACATTTTCGGATTTAGCAATAAATTTCCTATAAGATCGGAGTAATTTAACCTTGAATTTTACAAACTTGGGACCTAAAAAATATCTTTATCTTCACCTAATTTAGGGAAGTTACAATTTCTTATAATACTTCAGCGCTCACTGCTTTTCATAAAAACAATCCACAAAACTGCAAAGCTCTCAAAAACTTGCAAATTTAATAAGCTTTCAAATGATATGTTAAACGTAATGATTTTGTTTTAATTTCATGGAGAAATTTACTTTTGAAACCGAAAAAACATGGTGTTCTCATTTAGCATACAAATCAGGTACTTTGGTAAATAAGACATTATGATAATCGCTTGATGAAAATCTGTATTTTAAATAAAAGAAACACTTCATTAGAATAAAAAGCAAAGAAAAAATATAATATTTATTGACATAAATTTTAGGCCAGTTCAGGTATTCATAATAACAACAGCGACTTTGACCTCTCTCAGTACTAAGCACATTATCGCTATTTCATAGTTATTTTCCTGTTTATTTTGAAATGGGAGGGGATTATTGTTTATTATTTTATTTTTATTTTGATATAATGATTGAAAGTTTGATTTGGAAATTAAGAAGCTACAGAGATAAAAGTGTCACTATCATTAGAAAGACCCTTGCTAATATTGCTTATCCTTAGCTTGAGGGCCCATTTTATTTATTGGGATTATTTTTTTCTGTTTGGCAATACACCTGCGAAGATGGCAACGTTCACAAATGGTGAGTACGCTGACATACATTTTTTGTATGGTTTTTGTAATGGAAACGCGAGTGCAGCGCGGCGGGAGTACCAACTTAGGTTTCCAGATAGGCGCCTCCCCTCTACGATAGTGTTTTCACGAACTCATCAACGTTTATCTGAAACAGGTTCCGTTCATAAGTTACGTCAAGAATTGGGACAAGTTCCTCATGATGTTGAACTCGAAGAGGAAATTATTGATATAGTAAATGAAAATCCCAGTGTTTCATCAAGAGACTTGGCCCGTGAAATTGGTATCTCCCAAAGGTCAGTTATCAACATTTTGCACCGAGAACATTTTCACCCATATCATTTCACACAAGTACAAGGGCTAGAACCTAATGATCATGTACATAGAATACAATTTTGCCGCTGGCTTTTAAATAGAGACATTCAAGAACACCAGTTTCTGAGGAAAATTTTATGGACAGATGAGTCTCTTTTTACAAGGGAAGGAATTTTTAACGTCCACAACCGGCACTACTGGGCAGCTGAAAACCCACATATGGTTCAAGAAGCATCTTTCCAGCATCGTTTTACAGTGAATGTGTGGGCTGGGATAATAGGGGACCGACTCATTGGGCCACATTTTTTGCCCAGCAGATTGAATGGAGAAAGTTATTTGGATTTTTTACAAAATATTCTACCACAACTTATTCACGACATTCCACTTGATGTTCAGCAAAACATAATATTCCAACACGATGGTGCTCCTCCACATCATTCGGCAGCAGTACGGGAATGGCTGAACCAACGATATTCGACCTGGATAGGTAGAAATGGTGTGATACATTGGCCAGCTAGGTCA
The DNA here is from genome assembly GCA_003667255.2 of Euschistus heros. Lineage (NCBI taxonomy): Eukaryota > Metazoa > Arthropoda > Insecta > Hemiptera > Pentatomidae > Euschistus > Euschistus heros. The sequence goes on along the minus strand of RCWM02000372.1, from coordinate 836,266 downwards.
CCTGACTTAGCTCCAATGGACTTTTATGTGTGGGGCTACATAAAAAAGCGAGGTATATGCCAGAGAAGTGACCAGCATTGAGGTCCTAAAGACGAGAATTCTGGAGGCCGGAGCCAAATTGCAACAGCGTCTGACTTTAGCAGTGACCGTAGGGGCTGTGAGAAAGAGAGCAAGAAGCTGCATTCGAAATAATGGAGGACATTTTGAAAATTTAATAAAATAACGGACTCTGGCGGCGCTTTATTGACAGTGATTCTTTTATTTTCAAATTAACAAATTTTTTCTTTGCTTTTTATTCTAATGAAGTGTTTCTTTTATTTAAAATACAGATTTTCATCAAGCGATTATCATAATGTCTTATTTACCAAAGTACCTGATTTGTATGCTAAATGAGAACACCATGTTTTTTCGGTTTCAAAAGTAAATTTCTCCATGAAATTAAAACAAAATCATTACTTTTAACATATCATTTGAAAGCTTATTAAATTTGCAAGTTTTTGAGAGCTTTGCAGTTTTGTGGATTGTTTTTATGAAAAGCAGTGAGCGCTGAAGTATTATAAGAAATTGTAACTTCCCTAAATTAGGTGAAGATAAAGATATTTTTTAGGTCCCAAGTTTGTAAAATTCAAGGTTAAATTACTCCGATCTTATAGGAAATTTATTGCTAAATCCGAAAATGTGATCAATATTTGAAAAATATTTAAACAAAATGGAGATATTACAGCTTTTATCGTAAAAAAAACATGCTTTCCTCCAAAAAATCGTTTATTTACCATATATCTGCAACGGATTGGAATAGAAAGGTGAGGTCTGCGGCATTTGGCTACACTTTTGATCTAGTTTCACCCAATTTTTTTTTTTACGCTAAGAGATACTCACCCTGTATAGAAGTATATGACAGTGTGGCAAACCTCAGTCCTGCCTCTCAACATTGTACATTTAACTTTTAGTTATTGTAAATTTTACCATTGCAAAACCTTCCTAGAATTATAAAAATTATTTATTTAGATGTCGGTACAGATAGGTTCAGTTTACCATTGTTAACTCTATTGTGGGATGGTGCTATACACAATCGTTCGTTTTTCAAGCTTCACTGGGATCCACATATCGCACACCATATTTAAATCTTTTTTAATAATTTTCTTTATAGTTTAATAAGTAAATTTTATCATCGATTTCAAGCTCTTTTGTAACCTCTCGCGTAGAACCTCTCCACCTATCGGTCAATTTTCAAACTTCACTGTTGTCCACATATTTTCTTTTTTTAATAAAAAATAAATGAAAAATCAGTAGATTTTAATATTGCTAAACCTTCTTGGAACTATGAAGATGATGTAGTTAATATTTAGCACAGATTGGTTCAGAAGTATTCGTGGTTAGTGATCACAAACGTAAAATGGCTTGTCCTTTTATATAATAGTATAAGTTATTATTATGGTAAACTTTCTAATTTTAAATCTTTCAAGAACTATGAAGATGATGTAGTTAAAATTTGGTTCAGATAGGTTCATTAGTTTTACTAAAACGCTATAGTCGCTTGCCACATATTTATAGCTTTTTGGATAACAATTTAATTGAATTAAGTAACTTTATTATCAATTTCTAGCTATATTTAACACCGGATCATTGTCACCTCTCTTAAATGGTGCTCGCTTTACTGCACTCCACATATTTATCGCTTTTTAAACAGTTATTTAATAGAAAATATATAAATTTTATTATTGCTAAACCTTCCTTGAACTATGAAGATGATATAGTTATATTTGGTACAGAATAGTTCTATAGTTTTTGCGGTTAGTGATAACGAACGAAAATGGCTTGTCCTTTTGTATATAACTTCATCATCCCCCGTCGAGGCTTCGCCCGCTCTCATAAGTGAAGATCTTAGATAATTTTAACTAATAATTATTTTTTTTTAATATTTATCGATAAAAATCTTTTATTAAAGTGAAGAATTGAAAATTTTATTTTTGATGATATTTTCACGCATAGCAGCCATTATTAACTTGGTTAAATTTAGATTGATTAGGTGTTAGAAGATAACATAAAGCATAATTAGACATCCAATTTTCAATTTTAATATGTGAGTTGGTAATCCAGATGGTTAGAGACTATTACGAAACTGCAATATCAGTGCTTACAAATAAAGGTTTAAAGTTCATATTTTTACACACAATATTAAACAGCTGAGGATCGGCATTTTGATTTTTAATAATTTTCATTCGACAGAAATAATTTTATTTGATTTGATCTGGTTGGATTTTAATTTCTAACCATAAAAGTATGTGGTAGTATGGCAAAACCCGTTTCTAACACTCAACATTGTACATTTAAATTTTCATTGTTGCTAAACCTAGAACTATGAACATAATGTAGTTAAAATTTGGTATATTTCACTCCATATAGCTGTTTTTATAACAATTTAATTGAAAATAAGTAAATTTTATTATCAATCTTCACCTCTATGTAACACTGTACCTTTTAACCTTTCATGTAGATGGCAATTGCCGCCATTTTTGAACTTCACTGTTATCCACTTATTATTCATTTTTCAATAAAGAATTAGTTGAAAATCATTAGATTTTACTATTTCTAAACCATTCTATAAAGATGATGTAGTCAAAATTTGGTAGAGATTGGTTCAGTAGTTTTTGGCGGTTAGTGAACACAAACGAAAAATTGCTTGTCCTTTTATATAATAGTATAACCTTATACCGCCATATGTTAGAATCGTATAGAGCTAACAGATAATTGTGACTTACAGATAATATACAAATAATATTGCGACTATAAATTAAGATATAAGGTATCATATCTTTTTTGTTGGATCAAACTGCACACGGTATGCAAATTTGATTAAAATCGGTTCAGTAGTTTAGGTGTTAGCCGGCCCCTAGGCGGCGACACGTAATTTATATATATTAAGATTTACTGTACAGTATAACAAGGTGGGGAACACTAATAGTAGACTAAACATAGATCAAACGAAATAAAATATGAAAAATTGGAACTGTTAAATCTCAATTATTTACCCTATCAAATTTTTGGTTACCAAAATTAAGCGTAGACGATTTTATAATATGAGAATATTATCTTTTCATCTTTAATGTCATAGAATTGTGTAGACCATGTCCGTCTTTCTTTTCCTGTTCGGAACTATTTTTGATGTAATACACCTGGGGGGGGGGGGATTAAATGAGGGACAGTTTAACACGTTACGTTACACTGTGCCCAACACCATACTGTTTAAAACTAAAATTCATTAAAATTATATTGGTTAAAAATTACTATCAACTTTGTTTACTATTCAAACACCGACTAATTGAAGATTAAAGGGAACATATACTTACCATAATTCATTAGTTTTCAAACAAATACAAAACTTCACTCGCCAAATGTTTCACATTATATAGCCAAACATAAATTCGATTATTCTTCTGTTTACCCAGCAATTTGATTTCCAATAAACGCTGAATTTTGTCATTATTGAATATAATTTTCCACCGTTTGAACTAGTCTTGTAATTATAAGTATAAGTAATGTTGGAGAGCCTGAGTGCTGTCTGAATGTCTTGTCAGAATTGCTGCATCGTCCGTGTATGTTGCTATTATTGTGTTACCCTTAGTTGGAATGTCATGTGTGTTTATTATGTACAGCTAAGGTGGTAAAATTGATCCTTGCGGGACTACGGCCCTGATCGGATGTATAGAAGAGACATCCTAACCCTGACGGACTGAGAAGGATCTATCGGAAAGAAATGAAAGAACATTAAGTTAAGTCGAAGATATAAAGGATTTAAGTATATAAAGTAGTCAATTGTGCCAGACTCTGTCGAACGCTTGATCTACATCGAGGAAAACGCCAGTCCCATATTTTCGGTCCTCTAGTGCGACTGAAATGTAGTCTGTGACTTTGTGTAGTTGGTGTATTGTTGAGTGTTGTGAACATAATCCATATTCTGGTAGTATTTGTTTGTCAGTTGGTATGTCGAAAATACGTTTGTATATTCATCTTTCGAAAAGTTAGAAGCAAATTGGAAATGAGCTTATAGGCCTATAGGAGATGAGTTGTTGTTATATTTGTTTGGTTTTGGAATCATAAGAATGTAAAAGTATTTCTATTTTGGAAATTAGTTGTCCTGAGTATTGCGTTGAAGATAGTTATTAATTTCTATGAGAACTTCAGAAGGCTTGAAGGCTGTCGGTGGCAATGCCAATGGTAAATGTCATTAGAATTGTGTAGACCATGTCCGTCTTTCTTTTCCTGTTCGTAACTATTTTTGATGTAATACACCTGGGGGGGGGGGGGAAATTAAATGAGGGACAGTTTAACACGTTACGTTACACTGTGCCCAACACCATACTGTTTAAAACTAAAATTCATTAAAATTATATTGGTTAAAAATCTGGTGTGTCTTATATATAATTTTTATGATCATAGCCTGAGTAGTCTATATATGGTGTGAAAACTGATGATAGGTGAGTTGTAAAAAGTTCGCATTTTGGACAATCCGTCACGGCCCAAGAGCCATCCTCTTTCCGGAGTGGCGCCGACACATCACGATGTTTAAATAATGTTTTTGTATATCTCCATAAACTTCCTTCGTCAGTATTAGTAAAGTATTATGCACAAATACTTCGTATATGCGGATGATGTAGCAGTCCTGGGTAGTAAAGCTGTAATATCTTCATTTCTCCCTGGGTCAGGCCTGGAGCAGGAAGCCTTCGATGTAAAGTCAGGACTTCTCGCCAGGGAGATTGTCTCTCACCGATGCTATTCAACCTGGCACTAGAGAAACTAATGTGATAATGTGGAGTTAGAGGTGGAATTCATGTTGGCATTATGCACAAATACCTCGTATATGCGGATGATGTAGTAGTCCTGGGTAGTAAAGCAGAAGATATTCAGGCCCTTGCAGGCTCACTGACCGAGGAGGCAGAAAACATATACATAGCAGATAGCTGTATGCTCTTTGTTAAAACTTCAACTGCGTCTTCATTTTCATCCGCATTTTTTATTGACATAGGAATCGAGAGTGTTTGTTAGTAATCCCAATTTATTGGTACACGAGAGTGACAGACAAATAAAAGATACATTATATTATAGCGTCTCTTTTATTTGTCTGTCACTATAGTGATTATAATCAAATTAAAAAAGGACAGAGCTAATCATGATGTTACACTGCACCCCACTTGACCCTACTCTATTGTAATTTTTAAATGTTCTACTGTAGTTCTATCAATGGGCAGCTTCTCAACAGGTTTTTATCATGTCATCAGATTCTTAGTGTGTATTGAACTCGATATATATTATTATCTTGTAAATTTCATTAAATAAAAAAAAAAAGTTCCACGCCTTAGTTGAACCATAGTTTCATTTATACATTTATCTTGGCCGTGATTCGTGTAAATAGTAGACTATATGAGAAAAAAAAGTTGTATTAAAAATAATTCCTGTTTAAATGGAAAGTTTCAAGATGAACAGCGGTTCTTTTTGTTCGCTCTTTACTGCCTATCTAGCTCGGCTAATGCATTTTGTATCACCTAATTGTTAATAAAAGTTAGGTATTATTTTTTGTACATAATTATGAAAATAAATTTTAATCTATGTCCTCAGGAGACGATGGAAAAGTCTTTCGACGTGGGCAAAAGGCTGACCAAACCCCCACGCCTATGTCTTAATAAGCTCAAAAAGAAAATCCTCCAGCCCACATTTAATATGACTCAACTCAGGATTAGCTCACATATTGGATTCGTTATAAATGCTTAATAACTAATACTTTTTGTTGTTTTAATACTTGTTGTTGAAATTTTATTTAAATATATTAGAAAACTTTAAATATAATCTTTTCTAGACATTTTTTTTACTAACAGTTGAAAGCATTAAGTTCTTTCAGACTTGAGGTTTTTGCGAAAGCCACATACATCCATGGAAAATTCACTCAGCCATTCGTATAATATTATATAAACGTGAAATATAATTATTATTATGATTATATAAACATGAACATAAGAAATAGCATCTTAATCCGCTTGTGGAGACAATTTTTCTTTCTCTGCACTCTAGTAAAATTATTTTAACCGGGTTATACATAAATGACTCCAAGGATCTAATTCTAAATTAAGCTTAATTTTTTTGTTCCAATTACTTTTTTTTAATGAAAACTGTAAACAATTTCAAGAAACCAAAGCTGAAAATAAAAAGTCGTATTTACCAGAAGCCGAGATCTATGATTGTACATTCCATTTATAAATGAATTTTACATTAAAAAACTAAATAAAAACGAAACTACTAGACTAATGATCAAATGTTTACTTCTTACTATTTTTAAGTTCGTACAAGAACCTTACCTCAAACCTTGAAGTCCTTTTTTAAAAAAAATAGTGATGGAGTTGCTGACGGCTGTCAATTATATGTTAAATAAATATTTAAATAAAAAGTAAGATATCGTCTAATTTTCGATCCGAGCAAGACGAACTGAACTAGAGCGTGTCAAATAATTTATGTATGTTATGTTCGTTTGTTCGTTCCCTGTCGTTTTTTTTCATTCAAACCAATATAGTAGCTCCTAACCGGTAGGTCCTTACGACAAATGTTGTATAAACAAAAAATATTTTCCATTAAATTTCTGATGAGTAGGTTGTCGTAAAATTTGCTATTCGAGAAACACCAACTGAGCTGGAGGGTGTCAAATATTTTACATTCAAAACTCGATAAGTGGAAAATCGTTAAACCGAAAAACTTGGTACTTCGAAGTGAACCCCATTTCCCGATTACGTTTATATGATTAATTGTATTCCTTAATTCGAACCAACAACAGTTAACTCGAAGTAAATTTTTTTCTACACAACTCCCGTGACTCTGTGAATCAAATTTTCTGAGGCGAGAGGCATTAATAAGTCTTTTCTAAGTTTTTTAGAACCATGAACATGTACCAGTATATCTCAACCTATCCTTGCTTATCCTCAGTACTGTTTCATTTAGGGGACAAGGCAAACATTTATTGTGTTAATTGTTTTTTTATTAGCTATGGCTAATTTCTTTGCTGCTTTGCGCGCACCCCGTTCAGCGTATGATAGATCTTTGCACCCCCTACATATATGCAGGAAAAGTTACAAACTTTAAATTAAGTTCTTTATTACATATATATTTTATTATGTTTTATTTGCATTATTGTTTAAGTTCCTGTTAATTTTCCTTACAATTAGATTAAATTATTTAAAAGATTTATTAAAAAAATAATTACTCTTATACACACGCATACATATATAAATAAATACATGAATATTTATACGTATGTATGTATGTATATTATAGGAAAAACCGGATGACTCGAAAAACTATTTTTTATAAACTCGGTATCTCTAAAAATTAATAACTAGAAGTAAATTTGATCACTCCTTCGTTTGCTCGCTTTTTTTTTTTAAGTTCACCCCTCTCAGCGATCTGTGCGTTACCCGCGATAAGAAAGCTATGCTTCCAATGATTATTTTTTCTTTTGCGATTCGTAGGGTCATCTAAAAAACATTATTGTTTTTATTTAGAAGCGATTCTCCGGTCTTCTAAGGCCCGACCCTTCTCACTCAGCTGTCTCGGATTCGCCTCCACTGTCCAACCGTTGCTGACTGGATCTATCTCGCTTCGTTCGTCTTATGGAACCCTCATTCATCATTTCTTTAGACGTCTACTCTCTTCCTTCTCATATCTTTTTTGACATTTGTAATAATATCCAGTTGTTCATAAATAATAAAATAATAAATAATTCTATATTTTTTCTCCAGGACCTTTCTCGTACATATTTTTTAACTTTCATGTAAATACAATACGAAAAAAACTAGACCCTGGATCCTGTCGGCTAATAATTTTTTTTTTTCCTAAGGAGAGTAATTTTGTATAGACAAATAGCGAAAAACGAAATAAACTTTTGGTATTGCATTATATTAGATGACTAATTCAATTCTTTATTATCTTTCAGTTAAATGATTGTAATTTCTTTTGAAATTTTCCCCCTTTTTGTTTTATTATTTATTCTTTCATTGTATACTAATTAAAACAAAGATAGTTTTTGGAATATAAACAGCCGAGAGGAATCAAGCAAGATAGGTCAAATCTAGGTCATTTTTTTATTATTTCGTATTAGGAGAAACAGAGTTAAAAGGAGCTCACTCATTAGAACCAGCCTCCTAGTGATGATACTATTTATTATAACAAGAGTTGCGCTCTTAACTGCTCATGCTGTAAAACATGTTCCATGTCAAAACATTCTCTTTTGGATAGGTTTTAATTCACTGGAGTTGCCTGGCAACTAAAGTTAGCAATGGATTGGATTTGACTAATAAATCTACCATTAAAAATTTTTAAATTGAAAATCTTTCTGATTGTCATAATTATAAAAGCTACTTAGAACTAATGTTTAAAAACTGTACAATTATTTGTATGAGATGTAGAGGCTGCAGCAACGAAAAATGATATTTTGGGATTTCGAAGATTTTTACTAACTACATTTTAAAATGGTTATCTAGTCTACTGTATCTTTTGCAGTCTGTATATTGTTTTTGATTTGGAAGCCAAAAAAAAACATATTTCATTAAAGCCTGTTGATTTTAAAACAATCTACTACTGAGGAGACTTCTGATGTACAGTTACAAACACACAAAAAAAAAAAAAAAAAAAAAAAATTAAAATTGTAATTTCTGAGTTGTGTAGAATATAAAGCTGACTACGATCTGGCCATGAAAATGTCGTGAGCTTGTTTGATCCGCTAGCAGAACGGAACCGCACCGCTACCTTGTTCAGTTTTAAACCGTTCCACAGCCAACCGCGTCAGGGGAGTTACCTCTTCTGCCACACAAACTTAGGTTAGAATTTCAAAAATATATACTTCTTGTCCCCTAGCTATAACGATTTATTATAAAAGTTTGTATTAATAATAATAATAATAATGATAATAATGAATGTAAGACCTAGAGAACCAAGAGATTTAGAGGTTATACCATCAACAGTCGTCCACTTCCCTTCCATTTGAATCCATCTACTATTTTTTTAAACTGCTTTTATTGAATAAATTATTACAATCTGCCTAACTCAATCGCAGTGTGACTTGTATGGTAATGGGTCCAATCATACAATAAAAATAAATAAACAATCTCCAATGTATTAAATAAAATAGATCTATTAAAAACTAAAACTTTAAAATCAGTTCAGTACAATCCTCCCATAAACGTCTCGTTCTCAAACTTCATCACTAGGTCAAGTCGTGATTACATTTTCAATATTGAGTTTTCGAAAATTATTGTAATTTTGTGACTTTAAAATATAAACAATAAAATGAATAATGTAAAATATTTTTTATTAATCAAAATACTCTCATTATTCTGAATACATTTCTGCCAACAAGTTAATTACTTTTCTCCATTGGACCAAATATTTTTCGTGATATTTCATTTTTTTTAACCATTTATAGATGTTTACAACTGTATACATAATATAAAACAAGCAAATTTGAGAAAAATTATTAGAATGGCATGTCAATACCGTAGAGCTTTGAACGGTTGTCTAATAAATGTTACGAGTAGACGGAAACGACGAGCAGTTTCTTGCCTTTTAAGTCTGGTATGTGATTTTATTTTAGACAACTTTAAATGGATTCTTAGGTTTTCTATATACGCCTCCGTGCTATGAAAATATCAAGTATATTATTTTCTTAATTACTTACTTTTATGATAGCAGGTAAGAACTGATCAGTTTCAATATAGAGAAATAGACTCTTTGACCGTTTCGTTCACTCTCTCTGATATTTACACCCACGCATTTCGTTTTATTTTATTTCCAAATTAGGTTCTGAAGTTAAAATGTTGTAGTGTAAATTATCTTACAAAAAAGGCCGAAACAGTAATTTTATTACAAGTGTTTAAGGGTACTAAAGTGAGATGTTGACCTCACAGAGTGCTTTTTGTGTTGCGACTTGAATACTCTTCCACGCTCCCCAGTTCCCATTCAACGTTTTCCCGAACCCTTATTCGGGCAAGGTGTCACACATGGCACCTTGACTTCAGCAATTGTTTTAAAATATGGTGGACCTAACTACAAGTATTTCACCCTTTTATCAGCTTATTCAGTTGTTAGTCGTTACATGTTATGGTAAGGCGTTTATGACCATGGAAGTAAGAAATAATTTAAACCATAAATAATAATTTACAAGATATAATTATTAGTATGATTATCAAGAACTCTATTTTTTTTATTAATAAATTTCAAAGTTTAATGTCGTAGTTAATTTTTATTTTTTAATTCGTTGATGGTGGTGGGGGGCGGGGATGGCTCTACTGTAAATACATTATATTAACAATTAACACTTACATTCTATCGCATATTGTTTGAAGTGATAAAGAAGTATTATTTAAACATTTTAAACAATACTTCTTTACAGTTACTGTAGGCTACGTAAATGAAATGTAGGGTTGACGTATTATTTTTCATGTTTTATTTAGATTCATTAATTTGATTTGTCTGTGTGATGAAGCAATGATGCCTCAATTATTAACTGTGATTGGAGAGGCTTTGGTATCGGAATTTTCCATTGATAACGTTATTATGAAAGTTTAGTTAGCCCAAAGATCATTACTAACTTAATAAATTTAAGCTGTAGTATATTGTAAAACATAATTTGTTCAAATTTTATCATTGTTTATTAATGCATAATACTTTGTTCGGATTGTATTGGATCATGTTGTGATGTTACTACCGCTTGAGTGGTGTATATTATCTGTCCGATTTGTTGATAGCAGGTTGTTTGTTTCCAGCTATCCAGTAACCCAGATAGTAATGAAGAAATGAGTTGGCTGATAAATATTTTGATTAGTCGTATGGCTTCCTTTTTCTTGTAGGTCGTATCTGATAAGAATTTCTTAGATAGTTCCCGTTTGATTTGAAAGCTTGAGCGATAGTTGATTAATTATGTAATACATTTATATTGTGTATATATATATGTATTTTTTTTTTTGGTCATTTTCCAAAATACTGTAATAACTCTAAAAATTTGAGCCAAAGTATTCACTTTAAGGCCTTATTAAGAAGCACGACATATTAACCAATTTTTCACAGCACAGACATTAAAAATTCTGCTTTAAGGGTTAATAATTAACTTATTTTAAAGTTCATTTGACTTATCCGTTTCTTCACAACAACTGCCGAAGTGTACCCTTTGAAAGGACAGTTTATATATAATATTAGAAAGATAAAATAATATTATTTTAATTAATGAGACCCTTTACCAAAACATTGAGAAACTTTCACAGGCAATGAGGAAGAGAGAATTGATTTCTATGGTCACATCCTCAGAATGAACCCAGATAGACTAACCAGAAAAGTTTTTGTCTACTTCCGCAACAAAAAGACCAAACTCAGTTGATTTAAGGAAGGACTTGAACTCCGTATCATAGAAAATATCCTCACAGATAAAAGTCCAAAAAGAAAAACCAAAGACAAAAAAGAGAGGTTCCAATTTAAAATCAAAACGAAACGAACAATCAAAATCTCTGAAGAGGAGAGCAAGATCAGCAAGAATGAAGCAATACTGGGCTACAAGGTCCTACGTACCTATCCCAAAGTTGGGTGAAACGAAAATAATAATGATTATTATTTTAATTATTATTTATGATTATTTGAATATATAAAATTTATTATTAAAAAGATGAGATTATTTCAATTACTATAAATACATGATTATTAAATTTAAATACAAATATATAACACCTTCCGTGGTATACTGTTACATATCCTAAAAATTTGCAATTTTTTACACCAAATCATTCAAAATTACGTGATTTCGTATGTGTTGAATAACTGAAGCCGTTCCGAGTAGACAGTAACAAATCACACCCTGTCTATCGGTACATCGTGAAAATAGCTTCAGATGAATCTAGACCAGAAAAAAACGACTTACGATCAGAAAAACCGATAATTAAAATTTTTTTCGAGATGTTACTGTATTCAACGGAAGGTGCAATATAATTTATGGCTCCGAGAGAAAAAATATTATTCAATTTAACCATATTTATCGATTATCAATCTAGTTATATTTTAATTAATTGCTTGTATATTAATTAATTGTTTTTTAATCGTCCATTATATATTACGTAATTTACAATGATAACCAGTGATTTATGCCTTGTCGAATGGATAAATATTATTGTGCTCATTTATTAAGTCGTTTTTACTTTTTTTTTTTCTCTGTGCTAGGCCTTTTTTGTAAATAATTAGTAAATATTCCTGAATTAAATATTATAATTAATGGAACGGAAATCAAATAGTTGTCAAATGTTGGATGATGTTCATGTGATATAATGGCAGTCGTTATACGTACAAGGCACCACGGGCGCCCTTGCCCCTGAATTTCGCCTTGAAATAAACCAGAAATGGCCTCTAATCAATCTCATTGCTCTTAATGCCAATGAAGCATTGAAATAGTAAATATTTAAATATACTCATTTTATAAATAAAATACTTAGAAGGCATAAATATTAGTTATATTTAGTAATTATTCCCAATAATTATTTTTATAATCATACCATCTGGTAACCTCTACTTCTAGATTCACGAAACCAGTCAATATAATTTAAACTTTTTTTTTTTTTTTTTTTTTTTTTTTTTTTTTTTTGCAGTCTAATTTACTTGCTGTGTTTTTAATGTATTTGTGAAATTATTTGTCTTACTGATTGATAAAATTTTGTGTTTGAGACAGTATTGCGATTGTTATCAAATAAATATTAAATTTATAAGATGATCAGGGATGCAGCCAGGAGAAAGAAAAAAAAAGACACGTTCAAATAAAAAACTTTTATGTAGTTCCGACGTTTCGACTTGCCTTGCAGGTCTTCTTTCGAGCCATCGAACCCCTCAGTAGAGGAGACAATGATTTTCTCCTCTCCTAAGTGATTCAATTATTGTCAACTATGTAGGTATTTCTTATTAAAAATTATTATTTATTATTGTGTATCATTCTGTTTATTCCTCCGCTTAGTTTTAGACATTATTTTTATATTTTAGATGATAAAGTAATATTTTTAATTATTTCAATTTTTGCCTCTTGAGAAACACTTAAAATTCAAACTGTATAGAAATAAATTGATAGAAATAACAGTATTGCATTATATTTAAGAGTAATTAATATGATGGCGTATTTGGTTTAAACGAAATAACTATAAACAAGTTTTTATTGATGAAAGAGATTGAAAATCTCTATTTATTTGTATTTTTTTTCTAACACAATTTTTTTTTTTTTTTTGCTCCTGCAAAACAATTTTAATTGGCAAAATTATGATATGTAAAATAATATCATGGCATGAGGGATTCAGCACCCGGTGTTGCACACTCGTGACGTACTGATGTATAAATACGTATCATTATACGGAGATCTCCCATCCCACTCCTCTTCAGTTTTCGATGTGCTACATTAGGGATTTCTGTTGTTACTATATTTTATACTAGTCTGTTAACATGTTTATTTAATTTGTCAAAAAATCGATTGTTGATTTAATTATTCTATATTTTTATATTTTTGGTTGTGTTGATTGTAATGCCTTATTATTATTCTTTAATATTAGAATTTATTTCATTTAAAGATCCCCTTAATTAATTATTTTATTGTTTGTTCTAGGTAAGATATGATTTGAAAATCTAAAATTAATGGAATGGTCACAAGTATGTATTTTAATCGTTATTACGATTATTTATAATTTATTGTAATGATCTGGGTGTCGATGAGATTGGAAGTTTTTGTTTATTCATTTATTTAATTGTTCTCTATTATTTAGACTTCTCAATCAGTTACATAACTCCATCCAGTTGCTGTCGAATAAATACTTTTAAATTACATATTTAAATTTAGCTGTTTCAAATCCTTAAAACATTCCAGTTCTCATTCAGGTGTAAAATAATTTTTAAAATCATTATTATGGGGTTACATTTTTTTTTGTTTTATTACAACTCTTACAACTTCTTGTATTTCTGCTTTTTTCTCAAGTTTTTTTAATCAAAAGACTTCCTTTGTTCTTTGTTATTTTTTTTTTTTTATTACAGAATTGTTTTCTTCTTTTTCTATCGATTTTTTAATAAATTGAAATTTACGTAGTCTCTTATGATTTAATGAGAATCACATTGTTTGCTGCAAGAAGTTGGCAGATTTTATCAAATCTTATAATATCTCAAAAAAACAAAACAAAATAAGTACTCCATCTTTTGTATCACATGAGAACTGAAGATTGGAGTTAAATAATTTCTACATAAACAAAAGTTTGTACTTTTTTATCAGAAAATTTCAGGTTCCTACACCCCCCCCCCCAGAATAGAGCTGAATTTTTTTCCATTTAAACTTTTAATTATTCATTTAAAAAATATTTATTTATTGAACTTTGCTGCTCTATGAACAAATGCATCAATTAAATGTAAGATTGAGGCCTTTTTCGCTGTAGTTAATCATTAGTATTTATTATAACCATTATTATTTAGTATATAGTTTATTATTGTTATCTTATAATATCTAATCATATAATATTGAAATTTATAGTTGTTTTTTCCGTCTCAGTTTGATCAGATAGGTAGTTTAAAGTTTTAAAAATATCCGCGTTTCTTTAAGTTTTAATTGGATGTAGTACGGTTGCCTGACTCAGTGAAAGTTCATTAGTAAGAAAGTGAAAACTATCTTTACTTTTTATTATACCTTATAATAAACGGCCCTCAAATATCAGATGAAATTATTACTCTGTCAACATAAAACGGAAAAAATCAAAAAAAAAAAAAAAAAATAGTTTTTAATGATTTAATTGTTGACTTAACCAAAGATGAACTCGATTTCGATCTGACTTAAAAAAACAATAGATCATCGATATGTCTATAATCTACTAGTTTTCCTAATTTATATTTTAGAATGAAAAGGATCAAATTACTTCAATTATTAATTAAATTAAGAATTAATGATCAATCAAAATAAGCAAATTTGAGAGAAAATTGGTAAGTCCTAGTGACAAATTTTTTGTAACAAAAAATACTCTTCGTTATATTTCTGATTAGGGACTCGGCAATTCTTCGATCCGAGCAAGAAAGTATCGGCCATAGCGTATCGAAAAAGCTTCAACACTTAAAAAAATACCTGCTAAATGTGCCTTTTTAAATTCAAACCAATATTGCCCTTAAACGGTAGGTTCCAGCGACAAATGTTATATATCAAAATATATTCCCCATTTAAAGTTTGATGAGGTAACTGTCGGCAAATTTTCGATCAGTGCCGTTGAATGTTCTCATTCATTCTCATTCTCGGCGCAACAGACGCATGAAGCGGTCCTTGGCCAGCTCAACGGCTCTTTCCCAGTCTTCCCTGTCAGTGGCACGTCTGATGGATATTCCTGCTTTCTTCAGATCCTCGGAGACGCTGTCCTTCCATCTTCCCTTCGGTCTTCCACGAGGCCTCACTCCATCGGGGCTTCCGTAATACAGTCTTCTGACTGTCCTCTCCTCGTCCATTCTGTTATAAAGAGTAGCCACATGCAGCTACCGAACTCATTCATTTTTTCCGTCATCTGCCTAAGCGAGAATATTTGGTCAATGGTTGAACGATTAGCCCTAAATCCACTCTGGTACTCTCCAAGCTGCGATTCCACGTATGGGATTAGACGGTTATACAGGGCGATTGAGAACACTTTATATCCCGTATTTAGTAGACTGATTCCCCTATAGTTCTTGCATTGAGTCGAATCGCCTTTCTTTTTAAAAATTGGTACAATGATAGACTCACTCCATTCTTGTGGCATCGTCTCCGAGATCCAAACTTGTTCTATTATTTTTATAATTTCTTCTATTAGTTGCGGACCTCCTGCCTTTAGAAATTCTGCTGGGATGCTATCTGAACCAGGTGCTTTGTTGTTTTTTAATTTTGCCAAAATTAAATGAATATCAATGCTATGAGGTGGCAACGACTCCCTCTCATTTTCCTCTTCTGGCGGGTTACCAATCGTCGTTGAATGTTACATTTTTGAAAGTGAAAAAACTTCTTAAAAACAATAGACTCCATGCCAAAATAGTTTTGAATATATAATATGTTATTATCTAACAATTATTACTGAAATATTAAAACTGCCTAACTTAATATATTAAGTTAATAAATAATCGGTTTATTACTGATTATTAAAATAATTATCAATATATATGTGTTTATATATATATATATGGATAAATTTCTTGACTGTTGCTACTAGATGTTTAGTAAGGTTCTTGAGGTTCAGTCAATAAATTAAAACAACTATTTTGGCGACGTTTGGAGACTATATTGTTCTCATAATCATGCCCTGCATCTTAGTAAGAATGTCTTTCAACTAGTGTGGTCGCAGTTTGAGTTATTGTGCAAATTGGTGCTCACTCTAGACTGTTACTTTTGAGAAACTGAACGAGACAGATTTTACTTTTTTTCTACCTTGATAGTAGCTTTTTTAGCTTATTGAATGACCTCCAAATAATTCATTTTCTTGATCATATTTGCAATTTGAGCTAAATAAATTATATTTACGAGCCAATTGCACAGTTTGTTGCAAACGTTTCAAACATCTATAGTTATGTGAAGTAGTTAACGGATGCCCCAGAATGGGATAGGCAGTCTCAAGGTGAGGCGGAGGTTTTAGCGTGGGCAACAAATGCCCCCGCATTTTTTTGTTTATGCTCTTTTTTGGATTTATGTCTGACATAGTCGCTATGGAAATTTTTATTTAATTTCATAACTTTTTTATCTGGATCGTATAACTCCAAATGTTATTTTAGGGTTTTATCATCCGTGTCTGGCATATTTATATACATACAAGCTATTGGAAATAGGGAAGTAAAATTGGCCAATTAAGGTTCTTTGTAAGAAATTTATACAACAAAAAGCATCTCCTTAGTTAGACATTACGAAACAGTCATGAAACCAGTGATACCCGATGATTAAGGGAAAAAGGGTTCTTGTAATGAAGAAGAGAGGTGGAAGGTAAGAAATGTACGGAGGACTAGGATGGGAAAGAACATTAGAAGATTATATGGTCGAAAAGAAGAAAAAGAAAAAGCCAAGAAATGCGTGGCCTTTAGTTGACCTGTATCGCGATATAATTATATATATTAAAAAAGTACTTTGTAACTATTTGTTGCATGCCAGAGTTAAAAAACAGGAAACTGCTCGTTGTTTCTGACTACTCTAACATTTACTAGACAAGCGTTCAAAGCACTCAATAATTACAAAAAACATTTACATGATAGTAATTAGACCCATTTGTACATACGGAGTTAAGCTTTGGCGAAACCTTCCAATCCTAAATGCTCCTTATTATGTCACAGATAAACTTATTGATAAAGATCTTAATGTTCCATATGTTGCTGATGGGCTAAACCAAATTCTTTCGTAGTATACTCCATACTCTCTCGAATCCACTTGTCTCCTAACTTCCCTCATACTCAATTCCTGATAATCCTCCGTGTTGTCTGAAAAGAAGACAGCCAAGAGGCCCTCTAATGTATAACTATTGAAGTGCTACCAGTGAGTAGTTCTTTATGAGTTATCGACATGTCATTATAATCATTTTCCTCTAATTTACTTGTTGTATATAATGTATACAGTTGTAAATATCAATAAATAGTTTATATATATATATATATATATATATATATATATATATATATATATATATATATATGTTTAGTAAGGTTCTTGAGGTTCAGTCATAAAATAAAAAAAAAACAACTATTTTGGCGACGTTTCTAGACTCTATTGTTCTCATAATCATGCCCTACAGTGAAAAAACAGGTACAATAAAATTATATAAGTTATACAAGTTATTTCAAAACATAAAGTTAGCTACAGTACAGGTAGGTATAAACAACATGTGTAGGGTAATAAAAATATATATAATTACAGAATATAGAGGAGTATGAAGCTACTTACAATGTTACTGGTGGATATGAATAGACTAACAATTCTAGTATACAACTAACCTAGGGGAGTGAGTTTAAACAGACAGTTAACAAGGGTTAGTGGGGAAAACCCTATTTTTTAAAAATTAAGTTAAAAGGACTGTGTGGGTATTCCCAAAGATGCAGGTACAAAAATATTTTAGAGTAATATACTAATTAATGGAAGAATGGTTTGTATGATGTATATAAATGTAAATGTATATTATTGGCCTGAATGTATTAAGTTGGAATAACAGGTGTTAAGATTTAAAACGTCTGATTTTTTGTTTATTGCGCGGTTTTTTAAATTTTTCTATGGTTATCATTTCTTTAATATTTCTTTTAAAATTATTTTGTTCATGGTGAATAATTTTGGGGAAATCAAATTTAAAAGTATTTTTTGTTTGCCTGTAATGTGTGGTGAGAGCTGTTTGGTCAGGTTTGTTCGGGTTTTTATTTATAGACGTGCAACTGTATTTATGTTGATACACTCGTCGTTTAAGATATTGTTCCGATGTACCAAAATAAGACTTGCAAGTCGTAGTTAAAATACTTTGAAAACGGCCATAAAAAAATAATTCCCCTTCCTTATCCAGTGTGACATTTTCCTTTATCGACCAGCTGTGAAAATTTTTAAATAATCTTATATATAAAAGTTTTGAATATGTTATATGTTTTGGAAAAATCAGTATTTCCTTTCAAATTTAAACGTAGTGCATAAATTCCTTTCATTTATTTTTACTGCAAGGTTGATTGCATTGTTGTTTTTACTTGGCTATGATTATAGGTTATGCAAGTGAAATTGCAAATTGCATTTGGATAATGGTTTTAAATAATCTTATATATAAAAGTTTTGAATATGTTATATGTTTTGGAAAAATCAGAATTTCCTTTCAAATTTAAAGTAGTGCATAAATTCCTTTCATTTATTTTTTTACTGCAAGGTTGATTGCATTGTTGTTTTACTTGGCTATGATTATAGGTTATGCAAGTGAAATTGCAAATTGCATTTGGATAATGGTTTTAAATAATCTTATATATAAAAGTTTTGAATATGTTATATGTTTTGGAAAAATCAGTATTTCCTTTCAAATTTAAACGTAGTGCATAAATTCCTTTCATTTATTTTTACTGCAAGGTTGATTGCATTGTTGTTTTACTTGGCTATGATTATAGGTTATGCAAGTGAAATTGCAAATTGCATTTAGATAATGGTTTTAAATAATCTTATATATAAAAGTTTTGAATATGTTATATGTTTTGGAAAAATCAGATTTCCTTTCAAATTTAAACGTAGTGCATAAATTCCTTTCATTTATTTTTACTGCAAGGTTGATTGCATTGTTGTTTTACTTGGCTATGATTATAGGTTATGCAAGTGAAATTGCAAATTGCATTTAGATAATGGTTTTCTACCTCTACTCCTTCACCTCTTCCCTAATAAGGATTTCCACATGATCGTGGTTTTCTCTTTGTTAGATTCTTCCTACTCTCTCTCTCTCTCTTTCTCTCTCTCTCTCTCTCTCTCTCTCTCTATATATATATATATATATATATATATATATATATATATATATATATATATATCTTAATATATATAAATTACGTGTCGCCGCCTAGGGGCCGGCTAACACCTAAACTACTGAACCGATTTTAATCAAATTTCCATACCGTGTGCAGTTTGATCCCAACAAAAAAAATAGGATACCTTATATCTTAATTTATAGTCGCAATATTATTTGTATATTATCTGTAAGTCACAATTATCTGTTAGCTCTTTACGATTCTAACATATGGCGGTATAAGGTTATACTATTATATAAAAGGACAAGCAATTTTTCGTTTGTGTTCACTAACCGCCAAAAACTACTGAACCAATCTCTACCAAATTTTGACTACATCATCTTTATAGAATGGTTTAGAAATAGTAAAATCTAATGATTTTCAACTAATTCTTTATTGAAAAATGAATAATAAGTGGATAACAGTGAAGTTCAAAAATGGTGGCAATTGCCATCTAAATGGAAGGTTAAAAGGTACAGTGTTACATAGAGGTGAACATTGATAATAAAATTTAATTATTTTCAATTAAATTGTTATAAAAACAGCTATATGGAGTGAAATATACCAAATTTTAACTACATCATGTTCATAGTTCTAGGTTTAGCAACAATGAAAATTTAAATGTACAATGTTGAGTGTTAGAAACGGGTTTTGCCACACTACCACATACTTTTATGGTTAGAAATTAAAATCCAACCAGATCAAATCAAATAAAATTATTTCTGTCGAATGAAAATTATTAAAAATCAAATTGCCGATCCTCAGCTGTTTGTGTGTAAAAATATGAATTTTGAACCTTTAGTTGTAAGCACTGATAATGCAGTTTCTTATACTGCAGTTTCTTAATAGTCTCTGTCCATCTGGATTACCAACTCATATATTAAAATTGAAAATTGGATGTCTAATTATGCTTTATGTTATCTTCAAATACCTAATCAATCTAAATTTAACCAAGTTAATAATGGCTGCTATGCGTGAAAATATTATCAAAAATATAATTTTCAATTGTTCACTTTATTACAAGATTTTTATCGATAAACAAAAAATCAATTATTAGTTAAAATTCCTCGACGGGGGATGATGAAGTTATATATATAAAAGGACAAGCCATTTCCGTTCGTGATCACTCACCGCGAAAACTATAGAACTATTCTGTACCAAATATAACTACATCATCTTCACAGTTCAAGGAAGGTTTAGCAATAATAAAATTTACATTTTTTCTCTTAAATTACTGTTTATAAAGCGATAA
This sequence comes from Euschistus heros, assembly GCA_003667255.2. Taxonomy (NCBI): domain Eukaryota; kingdom Metazoa; phylum Arthropoda; class Insecta; order Hemiptera; family Pentatomidae; genus Euschistus; species Euschistus heros. The sequence continues at coordinate 815,484 of RCWM02000372.1, read as the reverse complement.
ATATGTAGTGGGTAGTAAAGCGAGCGCCATTCAAGAGAGGTTACAATGATCCAGTGTTAATTATAGCTAGAAATTGATAATAAAATTACTAAATTAAATTAATTTGTTATCCAAAAAGCTATAAATATGTGGTGTGACGTGTGGATTCCAGTGAAATTTAAAAATCGAATATGTGGCAAGCGACAATAGCATTTTAGTAAAACTAATGAACCTATATGAACCAAATTTTAACTACATCATCTTCATAGTTCTTGAAAGATTTACAATTAGAAAATTTACTATAATAATAACTTATACTATTATATAAATGGACAAGCCATTTTTCGTTTGTGATCACTAACCGCGAATATTACTGAACCAATCTGTACTAAATATTAACTACATCATTTTCATAGTTCTAAGAAGGTTTAGCAATATTAAAATCTACTGATTTTTAATTTATATTTTATTAAAAAAGGTTAATATGTGGACAACAGTGCAGTATGAAAATTGACCGATAGGTGGGGAGTGCTATTCTACCACACAAGAGGTTACAAAACAGCTTAAAATTGATGATAAAATTTACTTATTAAACTATCAAGAAAATTATTAAAAAAAATATATAAATATGGTGTGCGATATGTGGATCCCAGTGAAGCTTGAAAATCGACCGATTGTGTATAGCACCATTCCACAATAGAGTTAACAATGGTAAACTGAACCTATCTGTACCGACATCTAAATAAATAATTTTTATAATTCTAGGAAGGTTTTGCAATGGTAAAATTAGAATAACTAAAATTTAAATTTTGAGAGGCAGGACCGAGGTTTGCCACACTCTCATATACTTTTATAGTTCGAAATCAACATCCAACCAGATCAAATCAATAAAGTTTTTTCTGTCGAATACAAATTATTACTAAATCAAAATGTCGATCCTTTGCTTTTTTATATCGTGTGTAAAAATATGATTCACGGGCCTTTTTTCGTAAGCACTGATAATGCAGTTTATTTTCCGCAAGAGTTTCTTAATAGTCTTTATCCATCTTGATTACCAATTCATACATTAAAGTTAAAAATTTTATTTTATTTATTTTATTTTATGCCTAATGGTGCTTATATGTAATCTTCAACCACCTAATCAGTGCAATTATAACTAGATTAATAATTACTGCTAAAAAATCATTGAAGAAATAATGCTCAACCACATGCTAAAATACAAGAATCTTATCGATAAACAAATAAAACTTTAATTTTTAGTTGAAATTATCTTTAGTTATGAGGGCGGGCGAAGCCGCGACGGGAATGCTAGTATATATATATATAAACCCTATTAAGACTATGACAATGAATTAGTTCAATTAATGATTTCAAAATATTTTTGTATGTTTATTTGTGTAAAAATTTAAGTGAGCATGTTCATTCTATTCTACGTTAAAAAGTATATTCTACTCTAACCTGAGTTTTGAAAGTTTTTTGTATTTTGTCTTTCTTTCATTATTATTTAAGAGCAGAGCTTGTATAGAAATATTTAAAGCGAGAAATATTGTTTTGTTTTTATAGTTTGAGACTGGTTTATTTTTATGGTACAGCATATACCATTCTAAATTGTAAATATATGAAAAATTATAATACAAAAAAAAGAAAGGTTTTACTGAGAATAGATTATGTATTTACTTTTTTTTCTATCATTCTTTCTCTTTAATCAGTTTCCCTCCATTTTTTATCTTTCATCAAAGAATATATAATTTTTTTTTTCTATTGTTTTATTTCATATTCACTTTCATCTTTTCCAAAGAACTCTTTTATTCTTATTGTATTTCTTGTTTTTTACATAATAAACTCTTAAGTCTGCAGTTAATGCAGCCAGAATTCATTATTATCAAATTATACTTTGTATTTTTTTAAACAATGTATTAAAATTTACTCAACGTTTTCTCTATCTTTTCTAAAAAAAAATTTTATTAATTTACGTTTCCAATATTAATAAATTACTAATTGATTATTTATTTAAATATGCTTTCACTAGAAATTTATGCCAATGAGAGAATAATAAATATTATAAATTGTGTGTTTGTTATTTTAGATTTTCCCTTTTTATTTTTTGAAATTGGTAATGTACTAGATTTTTATTGTAATCTATAATTTTATATCGGAAACTTTTGATTATTACTTATAAATACGTGTTTACTGCACGAAAAGTTCCTAAATTCTTGAAAAGTCCTAAATGTTTCTGAAAGTTTTGCTCCCTACCAACACTTCGAGGTAACCTAGTTGTGAAAACTTTACCAACATTACCAAAATAATAAATAGCTAAATGAAAGTATTGTCAGCTTGCCATTTTGTATTGGATTGATGTATCAGATGAGCGTATACTGGTCCCAAGAGATATTACATTTCAACACGTAATGCTAACCACAGGGTGCACCGTAATTGTCAAGATGGCTTTTGCATGATCCCATAATGGTGGTATCAGATGTTGGTAATACGCAGTTATGTTAGCAATACTATTACTTGGAATTTGAATTTCTTGTGTTCTCTTGAGTTTTTATATGTTTTTGATGATCCATAACAATTAGTGAACTGAACATTCACTGATTTTTTTTATTTTTATTCTTTCATTTGTTTACATCGGGCTCACTCAACCGTGGAAATGTATACCCATCAGTGTTTTTCTAGCTACGAAAACTTGAATATAAAATTACAAATAATCTCATCTGAAATATTGTTTTTAGATTTAAGGCTGACTCCATCTATAAAACGACTAAATTGGAATCCACATACGACTTAAAAGACAACTGCTCGTCGTTACTGAATACTCAAACTTATACAAGACAAACGTTCAAAGCTCCCAATAAATTACAAAATACTTATTTACATGGCAATAATTACACCCATTTGGTTGTACGGAGTTAAGCTGTACGGCTCTACTAAATCTTCCAATTCTTCTCATATCTAATCCTTACAATACGAAATCCTTAATGCTCCTTATTATGTCACAAACAAACTTATCTATGAGGACCTTAATGTTCCATATGTTGCTGATTTAGCCCAAGCAGGATACCAACCCTTTATTATTTCAACTTTATATCCACTCAAATGCCTCCGAGGCATCTGAAAAGAATATGGGCAAGAGACCTAATGTAAAACGTTTATTGAAGTGCTACTAGTGTGTAGTTTTTTTCATGTTATTGAATAGTCATTGTAATAATTTTCCCCCATTTTACATGTTGAAAATGATATATACAGTTTAAATATCAATAAATAATTGAAGTTAGATTTTAAGTTACTATGTATTAAGAATATATGTTAACTAAATCCGACCTGTTGTGATTTGACATCGTATCATTCGTGCTGCAGTGGGCAATGTGATAACCAACATCCGGTCTAGGCCGCAGTCAGTACCTGCGATGTTTTGTTAAAATAATTGATTTACTTACTTAGTATTTAAATTAAAATACATGTTGAGTTATTTTGTTAATAAAAAAAAAAATATATATATATATATATATATATATATATATATATATATATAATTATGGCCATTAATATTATAATTTAATATTAACGGAGTATTAACATCGATCCATTGCTCTCGCCTAAAGTTTTTTCTCGATTATGACCTTTAGATTTATTTGGATGTTTTTAATTTAAGGATTGATCCTTTTATACCATCATGCGTACCTCAAGTGTTTTTATTTTTATTGTCGATGGAAAATGTTATTCTCCTTTATTCCCACACAAACACTAACTCCACGTTTTAACTAATGTTAACTTATTTTACACCTCATATTAGAGAAGTGGAAATAAGAAAATATCAAATTAAAAGACACTAAATCAATGTCAAAAGTAATATTCTTAACTTCTGAAACATTTTATCGCATTAGACCATTGAAATAAGAAAATGTCTGCATATAAAAAACTAAATCCATCTTGAAACTGATATTATTAAGTTTTATTAGGGCGCTGGTTTGCCCCTTGAACAAAATCCCTAATCCTTCCTCCCCCAAGTGACTTCCGTCCTATTTCCCTCCTCTCCAACCTATCGAAACCTCTGGAACGCATTGTTCAGTCCCAACTTTCAGTTTTCCTCGAAGAACGCTCACTCCTTAACCCCTATCAATCCGGTTTCCGTCCCGGATACTCTACCCAATCTGCCCTCCTGAAAATATCCCAAGACATATTTTCCGCAATAGATCGCCAAGAGTTAACTATCCTAATCCTTTTAGATTTTTCCAAAGCACTCGATAAAGTTGGCCACAACATCCTCCTATCCAAACTCCGAAACCTTTCCTTATCCACATCTGCCTTACTCTGGTTAAAGTCCTTCCTTTCCGATCGATCACAGTATGTAGTTATTCCAAATAAAACTCCGTCCAAGACCCAACCCCTATCCTGTGGCGTTCCTCAAGGATCTTCACTATCACCCACGCTATTTTCTGTCTACATTAATGACCTTCCGCTTTCCATCCATCATTGTCGGTATCATCTCTACGCCGATGATCTCCAAATCTATTTATCCTTTCCCAACTCTGACTTATTACAAGCCACTAAAAGGATCCAAGAAGACCTGAATCGAATCTGTAACTGGGCATCGAAGAACAAGCTAAATCTAAATGCTGAAAAGAGCAAAGCGATTGTAATAGGTTCGAGTCACCTCTTAAAAACCACATCCTCAATTCCCACCCTTTTCCTGAACAGTGATCCTATCAAATTCTACTCCTCGGTCAAAAAACTTGGAGTCGTTTTCGATGAAACCCTATCCTGGAAAAATCACGTATCCGAAATTTCCCGCCGCACCATCCCTATCTTAAAACGTCTCAATTACGTTCGCCACCTTCTTTCTTTCGAAACCCGTAGATTACTAGTTACCTCTCTCATCTTCCCCTACTTTGACTACTGCTGTGCTGTGTATGGGGGTGTTTCTGGGGATCTCGAGGCCAGAATCAAAAGACTATTTAACTGCTTTATCCGCATTATTTTCGGGATCCCGAGGAGCGCCCCACGTTTTGCAGTTTTATGCGAAGTTAAAGTGGCTTATTCCTTCCTACCGTCGCCAGTATTTCCTGGCATCCTTACTTTTCAAACCGTTCAATCCCATCATCCACCTTACATTTCCGAACTCCTTTAACTCAAATCCTCAATTCTCACCCGCCAAACCCGATCCCGTCAATCAAATTTGCATACTCCTACTCATTGCTCTGCCACTTTCGACAGATCTTTCGTAATCCGATCCTCTTCTCTCTGGAACTCCATCCCTCTCAACATTCGTCATTCAATTAACCTTTCTACTTTCAAATACCACTTCTTTAACCACCTACATCCACCCAGATCCTGTCCTACACAAACTTAAGGTCCCACAATAAATAAAGAACTTTATTATTATTATTATTATTATTATTATTATTATTATTATTATTACTTTCCTACATTTGAGGAGTGAAAATAAGAATGTGTCTATGTTACACCCTAAACAACTCAATCCAGGTTTAAACCATAAAATTGTAAGTTGATAGGCCAGATTCTTCTTCTTCTTCTCATGGCACTACAACCCGGAGACGGGTCCTGGCCTCCATCAAAAGCCTCCGCCAATCTTCACGGTCCTCGGCAGCTGCCATCCAGTTCCTGACCCCCAGGAATTCATTTGCATCAGCCGCCACTCCGTTGGCCCATCTCAGTTTCGGCCTTCCTCTTCTTCTTGCTCTATGGAGGGGCTCAGTTAGTATTTTCTTTGGCATTTCACCCTCCATTCGGGCCAAGTGTCTGGCCCACCGCAACCTGCCCAGTTTAATAACCTGGACGATGTTTAATTCATTAAAGTGATTATAAACCTTTGATTTTTAAGTCTTCTCCATACACAATTTTCACTTAGTCCAGATTAAAATGTGAAATTTTAACTGAAGTATGAGAATCGATGTGTACGTGTATTGTGGGTTTGAAGAATTTGGTGGAATAGTGGTTCGATGCCCTTTGCATAAATGGATTCTTTAAGTATTTTAGTGTTTTGCACCAATCATAAAATTTCGTAAAATGTGTATTAAACTGAGTTTCTGTGTTAAACTTATAAATTATTTTTATTAAATACTAGATAGTGGCCTGGAATTGCAAGTTGTAATCTCGTACCGGAAATGTCCACTCCAAAGGTTTAGAAAAGGTGGGGAGAAGAACATAACTCCTCATATATTGTTTTTAATTATCTGTTTATAATAATAATTATAACTCAACTTTTTTTTTTTTTTAATGGTGATGCCGTGGTACGGGATCGTGTGAGAGATATGAAATGTTAAAAGTCGACAACAGCTTTGCAAAGTTTCTGAATTTATTTTTATTTGTTATTTATCATCTTACTAATCCATTAATAAGTCTTAACGTACACTAAAAACAACTTCTTAATTACGATGCTATTGCTAAATATAAACTATTATGTTATGCCACATCAGCAATCATTATTATTTTTATATTAATGTGATTTATATGCCTTAAACCAATATCTGATTAGTTATTGTTATTATGTTAGTCCAAAACTAATACTGTGTATGAAATAAAACATTTAGTCGCAAAAAGAAACATAAAATAAAAGTTTTAATAAAGTTGATTTTTTTTTTATGTCCCATAGGAACCTTTTTTTTTTAAAGTGAATATTTAAAGCTAAAAATCATGAATTTCAGTGATGATTTTTTTTTTTTTAGTATTTAAAAGAAACATAGTTTCGTTTGACATGGATATGTTTAGTTTTTTTTGTAACGTAAAGCATCGTCCTGGTGGCAACTTAAAATTGTAAAATTTTTTTCAACCTCAAAAATGTAATGTTTTGACTCGCTTGGTATTGGGCGTAGCTCAGTTGGTGGTGTTGCTCGGAACGAAAATTTGATGAATGATGTTGGTTGTTAAAACATCATCGCTAGGAATTACCATTTAGGAGTTGTATTGGTTTGAATGAATTAAGTCACGTTTTGACTACATGTTTTAAGTGTTGGGACGTTTTTGACACGCTGTAGCTTTTGGTGTTGGTCTGATCGAAAATTTGACGACGGTTTTCTCATCAGAAGCAGCAGATATAAAAGCAATTAGATTTATAGAAGCAATTGAGTTTTTTTATTTTGTTAATGGTATCGCTAAAATTTACAATTTCTGCGACTCAAGTTGTTAGAACTTGACTTTCTTTGATAGTCAGAAAATCGATTCCCAGTTTTTTAGTTTTAATGTTGATAAAATTATGTCCTTAGTTAATGATGCTAGAATTAATGATTGTTTTGTCACGGTACGATCGGTTTATGGTTTTTCAATTGCCAATTAAATTATGTATATTATTATTTAACTTTGTTCTCACAATACGAACTGGGTAAGAAATATTCCACCTTGTACGGAATTCCACCGAAACTCATTAAGAAACAATAATATTAACCATAAAACTTTTAACCGCTTTGGTATAATGTAATATATATTCAAATTTCGAAGCTTTTACGCATCGCTTAATGAATCGCTTTTGATTTCATGTTAATTAATCCATTTAGTCGAGCGTTTAATTTATTTCGTTTGAGTATGCAGATCGGCCTATTTGACTCTAAAATCAGCCGCGGATCAGATTTCCCTTTGGTTATTACCCCACGCCCTATGATTATAAGATATTTAGTATAATTGCCAATTCCGTTTGATATAAAATATACTCAATTGATTAAGTAATGTATTATATTGTATTATCTAAATATACATAAATATCAATGTACGTGTGTGTGTCCTTTATTTGGATTTGAAATGGTAATGAGATAATGCTCCATGTGAGGCGGATTTTTTTTTCAAATATTCAGGGGAAGATTATAGGCCTATTGGTGACAAGATATGAACCGAAACGTAAACATCGTGAATTAATAAAAATCGCTTCAACAAATCAGTGTATTTCTTACAGGCCCATGAGTCATTCCCATGTTGTTTATTGTAAAAGAACGAGAAACCAGGTGATTACAAATAAGAAGATATATATATATATATATATATATATATATATATATATATATATTTTTTTTTTTTAATTATACAAAATTATGCATTCAAACAATATTACAATAATTGTTGCACTGAGTTTTTTTTTTTTTTTAATTTGTTAAGCGCGTAGCAAAGCACGCCGGGTACAGCTAGTAAAGTATAAAATATGTATATAATATATTTAATATGCAAAATGGATTCATAATCTGGGGTCAGCTATCACTCTAAGGTTACAAATATGTAGATGTTCAGTATACTAAATGTAAAAAATAATTACGCATTACCTGTCATTGCTTTATTTATTATTATCTTTCATGATTTTTCAATTGTTTTTTTTATTTCTAAGAGTAACTATTTAAGGTAAGCTATCGTTTTTTTTTTTTTTTTTTTTTTTTTTTTTTTTTTTTTTTTTTTTTTTTTTTTTTTTTTTTTTTTTAGTTTTGTTTTAAAAGCAAATTTATGAGTAAAAATTTAACATTTATTTAAAATCAATTCGAGATTCCAAAAAAGTGATCTATAGAAAATTTTTATTTCTTCACTGTTTTTTATGTCGTTTGCTAGAACTGCTTGGCATTTTATATGAATTTTAAGGGCCTCTTGTAAAGTTAGTCCTTTGATATGGTATATGCTGTCGAGTTATAAGCTGTATCAAAGTTTGGTTTTGTGATGATTGAGTCCTTACCGATTGTGAAATATTAAAAATTAAAATTAAAAACTTGTTTGCGTAGTGTCATTGTTGTTTCTGTTAGCTAGATTCAACGTAGATTTTTTTCTGTTTATTAGATATCAAACTGTATATTTTGTGTGAATACATCTATTAACCCATATTACTTGTTGCCAACTTTGAGGCATATTGTGATTATTTCTCAATAAAAGATTATTATATCCTTTAAAAAGATATCAGACATGGTATTTATTTATTGAGAAAGAACATTCGGAGAAAATATACCGAGTCATCTTTTTTTTTTTTAACTAAAATCTTTGCAGATTAATAAAAACTATTATTATCTATCTATTCTAAGGCGTGGTGCACACTGGAGAAACTGGTTTCTAAAAACGCGTTTCTAGAAACATGGAAACGAAGTTGCTTGAAACTGAAAGATAGGATTAACGTAGGTTTTGGTGCACACTGCGTTTCATGAAACGGGGCTTCAAAAAACCGGGTTTCTAGAAACGCTGTGTGCACCAACCTACGTTATCCTATCTTCAGTTTCCATGTTTCTAGAAATAGGTTTCTCCAGTGAGAGAAACCGCGCCTAAAGTGACAACACAAAAATCTGTATTTTTTATTTATCATCATGTTTAAATTAAATACTCTTTTATTAAATGTCAAAAATGTATTTAATTGAATTAAAACGTTAAATCACACCTGAAACATCTCACTTGCGGTTGGGATAAATGAATAATTCAGGCACACCCGGCCTTTATATAGGAGGTACCCTTAATTAGGGAATAAACCTGGTGGCTGAGCGTTATTTCAGCCAAATTTCTTTTCACAACGGTTGGACAACACTTTGCATGGTTTGTATAGATTTCTGTTAGGAATATGCTGTTGTATAGTATAAATTATACCCTGAACTGTGCCTTAGTACATATTCCATAATTTTATTAGCTATATTCTGAATTGTATTAATATTCAGTTATAATATATATTATTAGTAATATAAAGTTTTTACTCGTTATTTATGTACTTCTGAAATGAAGTATGTGGATCCTTCCACTGTCCGATTTGGACATCAATTGACCAAACTGCGACTTCATTTTTTTTGTCCACATTACTTCTATTGTCGAATCTACACAAAGGACGGTGCGATTGCAATCACATTCCCAGGGTCACGGGAATATATTGTGAATAAAATAAAATATGTATGATTTGGGTGTTTTTAATTTTTTTTAAATTATTTAATTTGTAATAATTATTATAGTTATAGATTATTCTGTAAGTAATAGATAACATATTGTTAATATTAGTGCATGTTTTACCATTTATATAAATCATTATTAAAAGATTTTAGTTTTGATTTAAAAAGAAAATCTAGTTTTTATTACATGCGACGGGTTATGCTTTTAATATTTAAATATTGTTGAAATATCCCTGAACACAAATAAAAATTAACTGGCCCTCAAAACCAAAGACCATCATAAAAAGTTTCTCATTAGAGAGGGTATGCCATTAGTAAAATCCAGGCAGAAAATGTTTTCCCCCGGTGACTTTTCTTTTTATTTACGGTGCTCTCAGTCCTCGTTAGCAGTGGCAATATGAAAATATGAAAGTATAAACTTTCTAATTGGGTCTCGGGTGGTTCAATTGTCACTATTAATTATTTATGTGAATTTCTAAAGGTTTATTTAGATGACAAAATAAGCGTAATGACTTGCTGACATTTTGAATTTAAAATCTAATCCTTACAATCTTTCGAAAAATTGTCAATGCTCCTTACTTTGTTACAAACAAACTTACCCATAAAGATCATAATGTGCTATACATTTTATATTTAGCTCAAACCAGGTATCTGCCCTTTCATAGTAAACTCCATAACCAATTAGATCCAATAGTATCTCAACTTGCTTCCCGTTCAATAACTGATAACCCTCAAAGGTGTCTGAAAAAAAATATGACATCAGGTTAAAGGTTTTGGAAAATACATTTGCGATGTCCTATTGAAAAGTGTACCATTTTTTGCTAGAAACTTAAGTTTTGCTGTTAACTTAAAGAGCAGTCCAATTGAAATAAATTGCTTATCTTTTGGATTATTAACGACCATATAAATTAGGATTGGATTGGTTAAGGAGTGAAAGAATTATGAGCAATTGTTTGAAATTATAAAATAATTTAAAAGTTTTCCGTATCAACATATAAATTTAAATAATTCTTCTGTCAAACGTTTTTTTATTTTGATTAAACAGAAAATTTCAGTATTTTTTTAAGTGCTAAAAACAAATATGACACCAGTTGTTGACATACTTCACTCAATGAAGTATACTGTTTTATTAATATATGAAATTCAATAGATAATTAAGGTAATGGGTCACTTAAAAGTTTACAATTCATTATTCAGGAATCTGGAATTTCTAATTAACATTCTGTCCATATCAAGAATAAAAAATTGTATTTCTTCATTTGTTTATTTTTTTTTTCAGCTCCTAGGTCCCATTGAACGAAAGGAAAAAATATAAGATATGTTTCATAAGATGCTTTCAGTGGCAACACTGATAAGATTATTATTAACCTTACCATAATTTTTTTTTTGTCACTGACCACATGTTGCTTATTTACACTGACTGTCCGATGCCAATTTTGATCCAATTTTTTTTTTGTTATTCCACATCGAAAAGATATCTTGATTATTGCCATAGTCAAAATAAATACCTCATTATTCTAATATTTTTGTTTGTTTGTTTTTTAGGGGAGGAAGGCGTAAATGACGTTTAAAAATATTGATGAACTCATATATTTTTAGAGATGTTGATTGTTGGGTTATGCATTCATAAATACACAGCAATAAAAAATAATATTCAAAGGCATTATAAATTAAAATATTACTTATTAATTGCTGTGTATCAATGACTGCATACCACAACAATCTACTTCTCTAAATACTTCTGTCAACTTATTATTTGATCGAGAAATATTTAGGGAAATAAAAAAAAAAAGAAGAATAAAGGGTATTCCCTATCATATAGTTTTAAAATATTTGAATTACGTTTTTAAGGTTGATGCGGTCTCATTGCAGGAACCGCGTTGATAGGAATGTTACGAGTAGTTAATTGAACTAATTACTTTCTAGCTTCTAATTAAATGATTAGAATAGATGATACAGATATAACTCGGAGATATCTCTTACTGAAAGTGTTATACAATGTGTTGGTTAGGTATAACGGCTTGTGGTTTTCTACTCCAGTCTGTGAGTTGGTTTGTGTAAGGCCATTTAGGGTTTGACCTCTATCACATTGCTTTTTACGGTTCCAAATTCACTTTTTTCGTATGGTATAATATGTTTTCTGATTGCATAGAAACTGTCATATTTCTTTCTTTAAACCAAAATGCATTCAGTTTTTGTGGTTTTTACATAATGTTACTGCCATTTATTGAGTCAAAATACAGAGCTGCACCAGTAAACAGGTTAACAAAGTTTACGATATTGAAGGAGTTATAGAAGAAGTCAGGAAGTTCTTGCTGATTATGATTAGTCGGAACCTCCACAAAAAAAAAATTGCTAACAAGATCCGTGAGAGACTGAGTGTGTCGTCCTGTTGTTGGTGTACTTTTGTATTTATGTCCAAATGACAATTTAGTTAGATCCGAAAGAATAAATGTTGATAATAGATTGTTGAATAAATCTTAAAGAAGACGAGTCTGTGTCTGGATTCTCAATGGAATACATCCGATTCAACTTCAAACTTTTTTGCGAAGACTGGAAAACTTTAAAAATCTAACAGTACTCGGTTTTTATAAAATATCTTTTTATAAATGTAGTTTTATTTTAAACATTTTTAAATACTGCTCTTAAAAGTCCTTTGTTTTTAAATACTTTCGGTTATCTTAATAATTGTAATCTAATTTGATGTCGGTGCCACTACTTTATTTTTTGCTAAAGAACTCTTCAAATCTAATTTTAGGTCCTCGTAAAAAACCGTAAAATCTGACGGTGCAGTAGCTAGATTATACGCTGAATGATGCAAAATATTTACTCCTTGCATTTCTCATCATATTTCTTTGGCAAATAAAAGCAGGGGTGAAGCAGCGGTTAGGTAACGTTACCACTGATTTTTTTTAATATTTTCAGATATCTGTTTTGTAAATGTTTTAAACTAGCATTCCCCCCGTCTCGGCTTCACCCACTCTCAATGAGTAAAGATGATTTTAACTGATAGTTGAAGTTTTAATTGTTTATCAATAAAAATCTTGTGTTGAAGTATGGAATTGAGTATTATTTCTTCAATAATATTTTCACGCGAGGCAGTGATTTGTGACCTGGTTAAAATTGCACTGATTATGTAATAGCATAATTGTACATCCAAATTTTAATGTATGAATAGGTAATACAGATAGAACTATTAAGAAACTCTTGCGGATAATGGACTACATCATTAATTCTTAGTGCTAAAGACCGATAACTCATATTTTAAACACAATATCAAAAAGCAAAGGATCGGCATTTTGATTTGGTAATAATTTTTAATTAGGAAGAAATAATTTTATTGATTTGATTTGGTTGGATTTAATTTTCGAAACACAAAATACATGACAGTGTGGCAAACCCCGTTTCTACCACTTAGCATTGTACATTATTATTTCTGAACCTTTTTAGAACTATGAAGATGATGAAGTAAACATTTTGTATGGATGGGTTTACAGGGTGTCTACCAGTCGGGAAATTCGGGAATATGTCGGGAATTTCGTGTGGTCGGGAAAAATTCGGGAATAAGTCGGGAATTTACAGGAAATTTGCGAAAGTCGGGAAAAAGTCGTCGTTAATGCTAATGTTTTCAGACTTTTTTTCTGCTTTTGCTCAATATGTCAGTTAAGGAAGAGTCTGATTGGTATAGTTACTCCACATACTTTTAAAGTATACAAAATTTGCTACAATTTGAAATCAGGGTGAGCTCTATATAGCAATTGGTTCCCAAGATACAGGGATATTATCTTCGAAAAGAGGCCATTTTTTTCCCCCAAAAACTGATGTTTTTTTTTCGATATGGTCACTTATTTTGTGAAATATCCCCTTAAATACATCATTTGAGACCAGAATGGTACCTGTGGGCCCGGCGGTTCTCTCAAATACGTCAGATAACAAAAAACAGTCAAAAGTGGGTTCTGGGGGAAAATACTGTTCTGTCTTTTTATAGTTTATTTATCGATAAAAATTTATTGATTTTTTGATCATAATCGGGAATTACGTCATCATCGAACATTGTTTTATATACCTACATACTAAAATGCTTAAACAAACATATATATATATATATAGTATACCTCTGGGGGAGAGGGAGAAAGGGTTGAAAATCGTAAGTTCACAGCCGTTTGATCAAATAACTCGGAATCCGTTATTTGTAGTACATTTGGAAAAAAATTGATCCTATGATTTTTTTTTTTTCCTAAATCAATAGTTTTAAAGCTGTAGGGGACAATTACTCCGCGAAAACACGTTTTTCTGTACTTTTTTAAATCTAACTCCGAAACTATTTGTCCGATTAAAAATTTATTTTTATGGATATGTTAAGTAGCAAAGTATGCATAGATTGATTTGTTTAGATTATTATTGAAACACCATTAAAATATCGATTGGCTAGAATTTCTAAAAAAAAAACGTTTTGAAAAAGTCGGGAATTTCTAGAAAAATTCTTAAAAAAGTCGGGAATATGTCGGGAATATTGATAGCTGAAATTGGTAGACACCATGGTTTAATAGTTTCACCATTATAAAATCTAATGCGGAATGGTCGAACCACATGTCAGTCCATTTTTAAAATTCACTTGGATCCACAACTACATGTTTATATATTTTTTGTTAAATTAATTGAATCTAAGAAAATTTGTTCTTAATTTCAAACTCTATATAACACCATAACTTTGTAACCATAACCTCTGATGTAGAATGGCGCTCGTCAATCGGTCAATTTTCAAACTTCACTGTTATCCACATATTATCGCTTTTTTATCCTCAATTTATTTAAAATTTAAAATTTTATTATTGCTAAACCTTCCTTGAACTCCGAAGATGCTATGATTAATATTTGGTACATATTAGTAAAGTAGTTTTGATAACAAACGAAGAATGGCTAGTCCTTTTATATAATAGTATATATTAGCATTCCGTAGGTTCAAGGTGTTTTATTTTTATTGAAAACAGATCCGAATTATTGTAATTAGAAAAGCTAGGCTTTCAGTAAATCACCCCTCCCCCCATAGAGTTTTGTATAACCGCAGGCCATAATTCAAAGTACGTCCTTATATACTGCGAAAATACTTCGGGTAATAACTGGGGATGAAAATTATATGTTGGCCGGCCACCGAACTGCGTCTTGTTTAAAGTGACAATGTTACTGGTGAAATTGCTTTGTGCTTTTTATATTAAAGTCTAGATATACCTCATTGTCGTATATCTTTCCTGCGCCTTAGTTTCCTGTCTAAATGTTAGTTTATAGCTAATCTCTATCTAATTAGATTACTCCATAATAATCATTCCATCACCAGTAACAGAGAAAGTTATTCTTGACCTTGAGGGGGGTGCATCGTACGTTGTATATGGTTCCATGAACCGTTCCAGGTAAAAGTACTGAAGTTTGAACTATTTATATATGACTTTTTTATTTCAAATAAAGTGACAAGTACCTATTAAAATTATAAATTGTAAATGTAACATGATTTTTTGTTTAAATAATCAGGTAGCTGTTCATTGTTTAGGCAATATACATTAAATGTGAACAGAACTGATGTCAAAATTCATTTAGAAAATTCTAATTACAAACATAAATGTTTATTTTTATGATTTTTATTTTTCTGTTTCGTATTTTGTTATATTTTATTTCTATATATTTAGACACACACATTCATACACAAATACACACATAAGTAAATTTATAACCTTTTTACTACAACAGCGTTTTTATTATCTGAGGAAATTGTAAAAAAAAGATGAGACTATCATATCATGTAAATATTTTATTTATTGCTCTAATTACATTCCTGACTCAATTTTCTTTTTTCTTTTTATTATTTTGAACTCAATTATGCAGTACGGTATCGTGAGATGAATTTTCAGCAGGAAATAATACTGGGCGAAAGCTAATGATGGTACGTGTCAGATAAGTGTTAAGGCAAAACAGTACTTTTCGCTTTCTTGCGTATCAGGTAGAAGTAACGGTCTGCGGGTTGGCAATCACACCTTACGGTCTGCACCTCTACGGTTTTATAATAGTCTTTTAATTGTTGGTTATTTAATTTTATTGTTAATCTGTTTTTAAAATAACATTTCGTAATTATTCAGTTAAATATTATGAAAGTATATTTTTACTTCTACTTGCATGCTTATCCATGTTATCCCTATTAATTTTGATCGGATTTTATTATTTTTTTTTTTTTAAATGTGTCAAAAATGGTTTATAAATTCATTTCATAAATGATGTTAATATTTTTCTTTAAATATATAAAAGTAAATAAAAATATCAGATTACACCGAGATTGGATAACAATTATTACATTGTAAAAAATAAATCTCCCATCTTCTACTATATACCGATCCAGTTCTATAATATTTATAACGTTTAAGTAATTTATCTAAACAGTATAAAATACGTTTTCCTCGATTGGAACCAGTGATGATTGGCATGCTTTCAAAGGAATGTTATTGTTAATATGAGTTTGAATAATGAGAATATCAAAGGTAATTCAATAAATTATTATATGGGTACCGATTTCTTTTTACGTCTTGATCTCTGTTCTTGCCCATTAAACTTTTATCACGATTTTCAGGACAGTATATATTTATTTTTTTTTTATTTTTTCGCTATTGATTTTGCTCCTTTTCGAGGAAATCGTCAGCTGTATTCCCAATTATAGAATCTTGCTTGAGGATGAAATTTTATTTTTTTAGAAATTTATGTTGTAGGTTTCTTTGCTACTGCAATTCTGCTTTGTTAAATCCTTATTTATTAAACTGAAGAAGATTGATTCTTGTATTCGCTTGATCACTAGTGGCATATCTACAAAATAGACATAGAAGTATATGATGTAGTTTGGGACCTATAAAAAAAAAACATGCCATTGTTAAAAACAAACATATTTACTAGCCAACATGTTAAATGTTTTAGTTTTTTATTGTTTTGTTTTTTTTCCCCTGAAAAACGTGAAACCCATCAAAGTTGGGCGAAACGTTGGCTTATAAATATGTTTGTTCTTTATCAGTCATTGCATTTTTTTTTTTTTTTTATATATACTTATCCCACACTACATCCTTCATACATATATATCTTGTAAGGTATGAAGAATTAATAGGGAAGGCGCTTCGTTCTGAAGGAAGTATTGCGGGTTCGGTCATGTGAGAATAGTAGATATCGGTACAATTGTACTTACATGCATTGAGATAAATCCTAGATTTACTAGTCATGTGGATCTTACTCTTAGAGACAGTAAACCATATTAGGGTCTTTTTCTGTGCAGGTGAAGGCCTCATGTGCCTCATAACATTATAATGTTATATTTCAAAAATGAAGTGTTTAGATTGATAAAAATATTGCAAATTTACAATTATTTTTTTTAAAACGTATATAAATATAGTAAGCTTAAGCCTAATTTAATTGTTTTTACTGTCAAAACACATTTACATGAAATTAACCCCTATGAAGACCAATCATGTTACAACCATAAACTGACAATTTTTGGTAATCCCATCTTATATCATATTTTGGACATTATGCAGGTTTACGTGTTAGCATTATTTCACTAGAACAGCTCTTTTGTTTAAGTTATTTTGAATTATTTCCTTTAAAGGAGCACTATCAAGTTACTTTTAAATATCTTTTTTAATACATTAATTCACCTAGCTGTTATTATTGTTGGGTCGCCAGTAATGAGCTATATGGCAGGTGGCGTTACAGAAGAGCTGTCAACCGAAGTTCCCTCAGTAACATTTCCTGGCTTTGACCATGGCTCGTTTCATAACAAGAGCATCACTTTTATCATAGTCTTATCTAATTTGAATATATATTTATGTATTTTACAATTATATGACTCTATGTATACGATATCTAGAATTAGTTGTTCGTTGTAGTTAAATCTACGACTGCCTGTACTTCAGAATCCTTTAATAATATTCCACTGATCCCTGTTGAACAGATCCGCTACCCAAGTCTCAATCTGGACATCCAATTAACTTGGAATCCACATACATGACTGAAAAGACAAGAAACTACTACTCGTTTTTGACTTCTTCATCATTTCAAACGCTCTAAGATGCCGATTAAGTACATCAGGCTCATTTAAATGACAGTACTTAGACCTATTTAAATATACGGAGTTTAAATCAGGGGCTCCATTTAAGTCATCTTGTATCCAATCCAGCTATATGAAATCCTTAATTCTCCTTACTATGTCACTAATTTTATACCTGATATAGAAAGTATTATGCCAGAGACTTGTAACCGTTAAACATTTTATTTGTAACCGTTTGTTATAACTTTTTACTATTGCATTGTTTCTAGTATAATATGCCTAATTGTTTAGTGGAGATACATTACGAATTTTCGTTTATATTCCAATAAACTTTATTTCCGTTCAAATAGTCTGAGTTATCTGCATGCTATTAAGCCATTATGTTTTATTTATTCATGATCGATTATATGCTACCTGTTATTAGCTTGAAACGTTTTTTTAACAACCATTTTCTCCATTTAAAAAGAACTCAATTTCTTTCTGACTAGGAAAACAATAGATCATGAATATGTCTATCTATAATCTACAGGGTTTTTTTTCCCAATTTACTGTTTAGGATTAAAAGGATCAAATTACTTTATTTAAATTAGCAATTAATGATTATTGTAAATAACTAAAGTTGGGAGATAATAGGGTGTTTAAAATGTGACTTTTTTCATTCAAACCAATATAGCTGCTAAACGCTATCGCAATCGGAGATATATAACAAGAAATACTCTCCATTAAATTTCTGATTAGGAAACTGCCGTCAAATTTTTGATCCTATGGTAACTACACCAAGAGAGCTACAGCGTGTCAAACTATTACATTTTTGTGGGTGATAAAAAGTATTGACCCCCATCAATCATCACATATCCATGTCTAAACAAATATTGGACATTGCAACAGCAGATCCTAAAGATCAGTATTGCGTTTTGTATGAATTGAATTCGTTGAGCTTGATTGCAAAGGTCATATCTACTATATCCTAGGGATTGGTTGTTTCATTTCAGATGGCAACTGTGGTGCAATATCTGTATAGTATCATAAGACCCTCAAATTTTACAAAATACGTGTTATGGTATTAATCTTTTGCCCGCTTTTCAATAAAAATTTCTAAAGTACATTTTTTTTATTATGAAAATAAATATAGAAATTCAAGTCTTCTTAATTGGGGGTGTGGATTGGTTTCCTTTTCCGTAGGATTATGAAAGATAGTCGAATCGGTTGTAGTTTTAGGCAGATCATTATTCTTAGACTGTAAATTCATATAATAGTCCTGTCAAGAGATATCGAGAATCAAGAATTGTTTTTTTTTGGTATGATAACTACCGTTATTGAGGTACGAAACATTTTGGTGCCGACACATACATGTACATCGTTGCTGTGTCTAATGTTATTACATATTGAATGATTTAATTTCGACTTAATATAAAATCCTATTATAGTAAAATCGATTTATAACTGAGATTAATAACCTCCTGAAGTTGAAGCACGAGATATAAGCCAAGAGTTAACATTATATTTCGCCAGGACGTTTTTATCGATTCCACCTCCCTTAGAACGCTTATAATTGGACTATTTTTTAAAAGCCTTCGCCAATGCCTCCTGCTATTAATCTTACCTCCCAAGCTGTGCAGAAATATTTTTTTAACGCAGTCTTGAATTTAAATCACGATTTTAAAATAAGCCTGTATGTTAAGGTTCATTAGATTATTTGAGATGGAGGATACCTTTCGAATATCTTTTGATTTTTTTATCCTAGTAGATGTGCATTTGTATTTCTCCTATAGATTATTTATGGTTTGATTACTTATTTATTTAGTTTCCGACTACTCAAACATTTACTAGACAAGTGCTAAGAGCACCCAATAAATTATATACATGACAGTAATTAGGTCCTAATTGGACATACGGAGTTGAGCTTTGGGGCTCCACTAAACCTTCCAATTCTTCTCATATCCAATCCTCACATTCCAAAATCCTCACTGCTTCTTATTATGTCACAAAAAAACATATTCATAAAGATCTTAATGCTCCATATGTTGTTGATTTGGCCCGAACCAGATACCTACCCTTTCATAGTAAACTCCATACACACTCGAATCCACTAGTTTCTCAACTTGCCTCCAACTCCCGATAATCCTCCAAGGTGTTTAAAAAGAGAAAGGGCCACGTGTATACAGTTGTAAATATTAATAAATAGTTTTGAAAAATAATAATTGTATATATACCATTTCCGGTTGGCGCAACAGATCTTATACCGCTTCAACTAACCTCCAGCCTGCTTCGACCTCAGTCCGTCTTGGGATTTACTACTTCCTGGGTGAATTTCAACAACAGCTTTATCAATTCTTTTTTCAGTACAATTAGGATTAATGGATGATTTGCCGCTTCTATTGAAACTTTTCTTATTTCAAAACTAGTTTCGAATGTTAAACTTACATCATAAGTCCTAAGGAGGCAAAATGAAAAGGTTTTCTGACAGATATCAGGGCATGGTGGTATCTGTCTGTAGCCCTTTTCATTTTGCCTCCTTAGAACTGATGATTAATGATTAATATTCGAAACTAGTTTTGAAATGAAAGGAATTCAAATAGCAGTTGCATATAATTCAGCAATCCTATTTGCATCTCTAATTGATAAGATAACTGATACAAGTTATTTTTTAGGCAATCCTTTTATGTTTATAGGCAATCCCCAGTAAAGCTAATTTCGTTTTAAAATACTTTAAATTACGTATATATGTACCTATGTTATTTTTCGATTTCATGGGCGTTATCAATTTTTATGTTCAGCTATTTTTCCAAATATTATAATTTGGCGTCGGATTTAAAGATTATGGATCCCTTCCAGTTGATTTGGCGTCTATTTTCGTAGCCAGTCAATAGGTCAGGGTGTCCTATGCATTAATTATTTGACGTTCTCACTTGTAGCGTGCTCTACATTAAAAATAACGTATCTTCAATGTCAAATTTGTCCTCTTTCCGATTCCAAGATATAGCGGTTTGTCTCACAAAATGTTCACAACAAATAAACTTTTGATTTGCTGACTAACTAGTGTAGGGTATCTTCCGGATTGTGCGACGCCGAATTTGAATTAATTTTTTTTTTAAAGAAACTGGACGAGGAAGAGACCTACTTACATAAAAGTAAACCAAAGACAAGGAAGGGGTGCCACTGGACACTATCTCTCCTCATCTCTAACTGGCCAATTTTGTTTATATTCTGATTTCAGCACATTCGCTGATAGTCAATAATTACAGGTGTAGATATAAAAAATTAAAATGCAAGAAAAAAAATTATTTTGGTACAAATCCAACTTAAAAGGAAGTACAGACAACTATATCTTATAGTTCTCCCCTCCTGTAAATTTATGTTGTTTCTCTGCTTATACAGAAATAAGAACTGTTCTAATGTTAAGCTGTCTGCATATATCTAGTCAAAATGAACACAACTTAGTTTTTTAGGAAAATTGTATGAAATGTTTATATTCGTATGATATATGTCTGTAACAATTTTAAGTATCCCATGTTATTTATTTTTGTCTATTCCGAGCCGATTGATTCCTTTGTTTAGGCTTAAATCTCATACACAAATTAAATGATCTAGGTTTTAAAGATAGTTCGTTATTAATAGGTACAGTGTATAATTCAATGAAAAACTTAATGGGCGTTTTAATTTAAAATTTTGTACAAAGCAAGGATACCATCTTGTCTAAATTATATTATTTTCGTTTCTAGAGGTTAAAAAAAAAATATCCGTATTTCACTAATCCGCCAATATTTATAAATATGGTTGAAGTAATTTCGCCTTGGCTTCCTTGAAAATTTATTATTCATATTTTTTCCTAAATGATACTTAGGTCCTTTACAACATTGATCCCTTGCTTAAAATGACCTTGCGATCAAAGGAAAGTCCCAAATAGGCCGCACTTGACACGATATTCCAATCGATAGGGACCTTTTCTCCGAACCTCAACGTCCAACCTGACCTTCCTCGTGTCTGAGATTGACTTATCATATTTTATCTATATATTTTTTTTAAACTTAATACTCAGAAGATCGAACGTTCTACTGCTTCCATCATGGCGCTAAAGATGGCATGGAAAGTTTGTTTGGTTTGTTTAAATCAACTTATATATAGAATGTCTTTTACTGTCAGTAACCTTTACAAATTTCCGACTAAATTCCAACTTATAAAGTATTTGAATGGACTTAAAAGTATAGGTCTATTATAAAGCTAGTCTTAAAACTAAGAGCTTTGCAATGTTAATGTTATTATGAGCTTTGTATTTTCTGATGATATTTGTATTACAAGCATTCTCCGTCGCGGCTTCTCCCGCTTTCACAAGTAATCTTAGATAATTTTTACTAATAATTGAGGTTTTATTTGTGTATCGATAAGAATCTTATATTGTCTAAAGCATGCAAAAAGAAAAAAATGAATTTATAGGATCTCTGATAAACTACTTTTCAAGTGTTGTCACCCAATGTTATGGGATTGATTTGATTGTAAGGGTTTTGGAAAGCACTACATATAATTGAACGTGAGAGAAACAGTCAGTTAGAAGATCT
Source organism: Euschistus heros (assembly GCA_003667255.2). NCBI lineage: Eukaryota > Metazoa > Arthropoda > Insecta > Hemiptera > Pentatomidae > Euschistus > Euschistus heros. Next base: position 793,033 of record RCWM02000372.1, on the reverse strand, counting down.
ATCCAATGTTTTTTTTTAAGTTAGGCCTTGCGATTAATTGCAATAGCAAAATAAACTTTTATTAGAAATTTTAATTGTTTGAATTAAGATGGTAAATTAGTAGGAATCTTTGGGATTCTAGGAATGATTGCGATTTCTCGCATTATAGCCTCAATGATATTTCTACGCATAACTGTAATTTTCAACTTGGTACACTTGCACATATTAGGTGGTTGAAAGTGACGTAAAAACATAATTGGACATCCAATTTTTTATTTTAATTTATGAGTTGGTGATCCAGATGGGCTGGGAATCTTTACTGTATTATTAGTGATGTATTGGTCGATTTTCAAAATTCATAAGTAAATTTTATTAAAATTTCAAGCCCTAGATAATCTCGTACCATTGTAATCTATCTTGCAAAATTTCTCTCTTCGCCTATCGGTCGATTTTCAAACTTCACTGAACCTACATATTATCGCATTTTAAATAAACATTTAGTTAAAATCAATAAATTGTATTATTGCTAAACCTTCCTTGATCTATAAAAATGTTTTCGGTAAAATTTAGTTCATATTAGTTCAGTAGTTTTTGCGGTTAGTTATCACAAACATAAAATAGCTTCTTCTTTTATTAATATATAATAACTAGCATCCCCAGTCGCGGCTTCGCCCGCTCTCATGAATAAATAACTTGGATAATTTAAAATAATAATTGTAGTTTTATTTGTTTATCGATAAAAATCTTGTATTGAAGTATGGAATTGAGCATTATTTCTTCAATGATATTTTCCTGATGAGCAGTAATTTCGAACCTGGTTGAAATACACTGATTAGGTGTTTGGAGATTACAAAAAAGCAAAATTAGACATCCATTTTTTAATTTTAATGATTTCATGACAAACCTCTTTGCTGCCACTCAACATTGTACATTTAAATTTATATTATTGTAAATTTTATTATTGCTAAACCTTCCTAGAACAATGAAAGTGATGTAGCTAAAACGAACTATCCACATATCGGTCAATTTTCAAACTTCACTGGGATCCACATGTCCCACCACATATATGCCGTTTTAATGATTTAACTGAAGATAAATTAATTTTATTATTTTTTAATCAATATCAAGATCTATACTACACTGTACCTTTGTAACCTCTCGTGTAAAATGGCGGTCGCCACCTATCAGCCAATTTCGAACTTCTCTGTTATCCACATATTATAGTTTTTTTTAAATTAAGAATTAAATAGAAATAAATAAATTTCATTATTGCTAAACCTTGTTGCAGCTATCAAGATATGTGGGTAAAATTTGGTACAGATTGGTTGAGTAGTTTTCGCGGTTAGTGATCACAAACGAAAAATGGCTTGTCCTTTTATAATAGTAGAGATGTAGATTTAAAGTTCTATCGCTCCTTCGTAATTCAATCTTTAGTTCTTCTTCTGAATTAGACAGTCAGAAAAGACTCTTTTTATTGTTCAAGATGGGATTTAGAGTGGAAGTCGCAGTCAGATTTTCATATTCTTTAATGTTACTGAAGTTCATAAAATATGTTTCATATTCCTAACCATAGCTTTCTATAATAGCTTTTAACGGGGCGCGAAGGTTTCTGTGTAAAGCTCACTGAACATGATAATAACATCGATCCCCAATGCCCTAGTTGTGTGGTACCGGATACTGGCGAGAACATTGTAACATCCTCAATCGATGCTTTTATTAAGCACTTGAGGCTGCTTTTGAGGGAGACATCAATCTAACTTTCGTTAAATGAGTTGTCTCAGCTGAGAAAGAAGAACTATGTGTCCCATGTCGTTCGTAATCAGATGGTCTACCGTAGGTTTAGGGAGAATAACATAGGTTCTAGGGAGGGCACGGGACAGAGGAGGAGGTGGATACGATGATAGCTATTTGGACAGAAAAAATGGAAGGTTGTTGATTAAATTAGTTATGTATTTACAGTAATGTAAATCCCCTTATCTTTTTGAACTCTTCAACTGCTGATGCCTGAAGGAAAACGCTGATAAAAGTAGTGGGGAAAAAAAGGAGTTTCCTATTTCAACTATCAATTTTATCATGCTGAGCGTACACTATTTTAAAGTTATCTAGTATCCTCTTCAAAAGAAACTTTTATTATTCCTTTATCCGCGACTGCCAGATTGCTTGGGCCCTATTATATTAAATTTTGAAAACTTTAAGGTTCAGGTTCCTTAGTCCCTGATATTAAAACTACCAGCTTTCAAAATCTTCTCTTTTTCTTTTAAGTATTCCTTCTAGAATATTCCAAATTTATTGTCTCAAGAAGAAGAATTGAGTTTTGTTATTATTAAAAAAGCTGCCAATTTAAGCAAGTAAATTGTTATTAATATCTGTGTTTTTTTATTGAAATAAACTGTTTCAGAGGAAAGAAACAGAGGTTTATAATAAGATTAAATATGTTTAGAAAAGAAAAACTTATGGATGAATTTCGCTTTATAATTTTTAAGTAAAGTTTATTGTTGATTTTGAAAAATTTAATATATATTAAATAAAGTGAAATAAAATAAGTATGGCGATTAAACTAGTATTCATTTAATTTCATGAGTAATGCCTTATTACCTAGAAAACCAAAGATATAATAAAATTATAATATAAAAAAAGTAAATAAATAAATGAATACAATAAAAATTAAATAAGAAGAAATCAGATTAAAAGATATTTTAATTTTTTAAAAAACAGACTGAGGTCTCCCTAAACTTCTCCTTCACTTCGTGAATAGGCCTCGAAATAGCGATTCACTTGTTCTTGAGCCAATGGAGGCTGACTAAGAGCGATTTGGTCTTTAAATCTACTTACAGGATTATAATTATGAGTTGATCATATTGACGGCTGATTTTGACCACGAAAAAATCAGTACTCTTAAAAATATTTTCAAGAACTGTCTGTAGCGAAGAATATGTCCGACTCCCAATAACGTGGAAGAAGAAACTGTAATAGATTTTTTTTTAATTATAATTTAATCTTGATTAGTATCCATGGATTTTCCCCTATCCTTTTTTGACATTTTATTTTCTTCTTATATACATTGAGTTAAAAAAAAAGTGGCGAAACCATAAAATAGGGATTTTTAGGTATTTAACTATAACAATGAGAACGAATTAAGAAATTAGGACTCAGGAAACTAAGAAAGGAATGGTAGAGATAGGTATGATAGATAACGTAATACAGGTCAGGGCAGCATTCAGAAGAATCATACTAAACTATAAGGGTTCCCAGAAGAAGGAAAGGAGAGAAAGAATCAGCATCTGGAGAGAAGAGAGAAGGGGACAGCAAAGTGAACGGATAAAGAACAATTAGAAATCGAGAAAAGAAGTACGGAAATTATTGCATATGGTTACTTCACGCGGTCTTAGACGGCCAAAATAGAGAGAAAACGAATTTTAAAAATATTGGGACAAGTTTTTTTTTTTATCTATTCAGAGTACACAAGACTGTTTTAATTCTTTTAATCAAGTTTTCTCGTTATCCTCTAATCGAAATATATAGATGGTCAGTTAATAAACATGGTTAGTAAAAACAAAAAAAAATATATAAACAATAAATTTTAATAATTGTTAAAATAAAAATTGATAATCGATTGAGTTAAGAATAAGATAGTATATACGGCACTTTTTATGTAAGTCAGTAAGCATATGTATCTGGTTGTAAGAATATGTTTACATTTATGAATTAAGTCAATGAAACATAAAAATTACATCAAGTAATGGGAGTGACAAGCGATGAAATACTTTTCTTTTTAAATATAATAATTGATGCAATATAATAAAGCAATTAATATTTATAATAAAAGTCGACGGCTGTCAGGCGACCGAAATGAAACGCTTCAACAAACGCATAGAAAGGTCTTTGAACTTGGTTCTGTGTGAATTGTATAGTCGGAGGTTGAACAAGAGTTTTCAGTAAATAGAGTTGATGAATCAGAGGTCAGTGAGATTGTCGCCGGTTGGCACTGTTCACACTACACACTGTTGGGTTCAGAGAATCGATAGTTTTATCTTCGATACATCGATATCTATTGTCCGCCTAGCTCTATAAAAGCCTATTTAGTTCATGAACAATCACTTTGGCATTACTTCACATTTCATCTGCTTTATTATTTAGGAATGTAAACTCGAAAGAATAGAAAAATTAGGAAAAAAACACACATTGTGATTTTTGAAATTGAAGAGAAGGGGTATGTTGAATGACTGGATGAATATAATGAATAAGATGGGTGGGATCAGTTAGAAAAAAATTTAGGCGAAATTTAGATTCGCCGAATTCGAAAATTCGAAATTTTTATTTGCTAACGCTTCGGTCAAATCATAAATGGCCATCATCAGGGTTAAAACAATGAATAGCGAAAACAAATATACAAAAGAGAGGAAAGGGAAAAAAAGGAAAAAAAAAAATAAATAAAATTTCAGACTGATCCCACTCAACGTCTTACTCAATATTTTGTAATTGTGGCATTTAAATTATCTATGAAATATATAACATTCTTATATAACCTCCATTTTTATGATTTTTTCCTATTCCAAAATTGTGCAGTTAGACCCATTTAAGCCCTTTGTCATTTCGTTATATTTAGAGGTAAATGCATTTAATTGAATATTTTATATTTTTTATAAGAACTTAAATATTTATAAAAATAATAATAATAATTATACAATTCTGTTTGTTTATGCCAGGACATGTCCTTTTTAAATAATTATACATTTAAGGAAAAATGGTCCTTAGTGCTTCAAAGTATACAGTAGTAAATAATTAACAATTAAAATTCAGAGATAAATAAAAATCAAATTAAATAAAGTGAAATAATAACTGGGAACTACTATCAAATCTGAATAGAGATATATTAAATAGAAGTAGAAAATATAGATGGCAGAAGTCAGGATTTAGAAGTGGGAAGGGTATAGGAGCAACAGTTAGAGGAAGGAATGGAATTCCTGAGAGACGAGGTTCGGATATTTAAGTAATTAAGTCTATAATTAAATGTCCAACCAAACATACGATGTCCTAAATGTAAAACTAATGGTTTATTTCGTAGGAGTAGCATGTGATTATATTGTCTAATAATTCGTAATTTAATTTTTAAACTTTTACTGATTTTATAAATTACTTATAACGTGTGGTGTTGATTACTTCCCTTTGATCATTTTATATATTATAAGTTAATATGGAATATTCCCATGCATAATGTGTTTTATATGTATGTATTTATGTATGTATGTGCGTGTGTATATATACATAACTGTAGGTATAATTATCATGACCTATGAAATATAATACTTTTAAAAACTTGAAACTTACAAGGGGACGTGTGTTTGTGGTATCTCACACATTTCGCAACCGATTAAAATTTTAAGGTCATCTAGAACCGTAAAACTGCATAGTTTAGCCCAATTCCGGAGGTCGCAGGATTTCCCCTTATTGGGATATCTCATGTTATAGCTCACCTCGGATTTTTTCATTCACATCAGTTTTTGTCAACTAAAATCTGGAGTAAACCCAATGTTTACATAAATATGATAAAAAGCAGAATGTATGCTGATTCTAGTGATGCTATTACTATTGTAATCGGTTGAATGCAGCAGCTGTTATGGCCGTTAGAAATTGTTGATGAAATCTCAACTTCAAAATTTTAACCTCCTCGAAAGGGATAAAAAATCAATATTTTTTGATTTTGATAAAATTTCACATATAAGGGTTTTATGGTGCCTTAAATCGAGATTTGAGGTCAGTTGTTCATGATTTACAGCGGATTTCCTTGGAATTTTGTCATTTTTTTAAGAGTTTTTGAGCATCCTAAAGCCGGGTAGTGACTTGAGCATAACGGAAGTATTTTTATATCAAATAGCATACAAAACTGCAATCGAACGTGAAATAATCATATCTCTATCTTGACTGAGAGCTGAGGAAAAAAATAAAACGTGTTATTCATATATATATTTTTTTCTCGGCCCCTACTGTCCATTGGCGGCTATAACTCTAGTTTTGCACTATTATAGGTCCCTACTATCCACACACAAATCGGTATTCAAATCTGTGAGTTACAACTCCAAACGTCCCCTTGTTAGTAACTTTAATGAAAGTATTTTTTTAAATAACTTACAAGATTTCTTTTTTACCATTTATTATACCCTTTGTTTAGTTAAAAACCTATAAATTATATTTTAATTAAAATTATAATTATATTTCGGTGGTTGTGAATAAATTTTTAAATCAAATTACCTTTAAAATGAGTTAAATATTAACCTTAACGAGTTAACTATTAAAGTCAAGATTCACTTCGTGGGGCCGCCACGAAATAAATTTTAACCAGACGGGGGGGGGGGGGGGGGGGGTTCGAAACCACAGGCTTCTTATATTTAAATGTCCAAGCGATTGTTCATTTTATGTTCCTATTATTTATGTTTTAAAAATGTGTAACTGCATTTTTAAATATTTATTTATTTATTTTTTGGTGCAACAGTCCTTTGAGCAGGACCAGAACCTCCTCAATAAGTTTTATCCATCCTTTAAAATATTACTATGTGTTTTTAATGTATGGATTTGTTAACGGCTTCTTCATGGGCCATGGAAGTTTAGGTTGTTATAACTTCGCCCCTAACCTAAATTTTCTCCGAGAAAATGGCTATGATTAAAATAAAAAAGATTTGCCAACATCTCATGTTAAAAAACGCGCCCGATTAAAGAAAATGTGTTGTGTGCTGATAGGATCAATGTGTACCAGGCACCGAGTATAGACATTGTATAGAATAGAGAAGAGACCTCCCATCACGGCACGGAACCTTTATGGAACTTTTATGCCCGCAGTCCTGCCGCAATATTCCCATATATGACTAATTAGTTCAATATATAATATTTGAATTAATAATACTAAGTAAATACTTATTATTAATTAGTGATCTGGCCTAAAGAGTACTATTAAATTTTCATAAAGTTGGTTTTAAAAAGTTAAAAAATCATTTGTTACTAAAACATGTGCCAACATTTGGCCATATTAAATTTACTTAAATATGTAAAAGTTGTATTACTAAATGCTTTTTTAAACACAGAGGAGTATTATTATTTTTGGGTAGTTCGTTATGACTCTAAAACGTGGTTTCCACATCACCTTCTTCTATTTAAACTATTTAAGGAACCAGGATGTCTTAGTATGACTGTCACCAGAGTCACCCGGAGTCGAATTCCAGCGACGGCCAATAATACTACTGGAACCGTTCCAATGACCTGTATCCGCTGGAAGTGTCTCCCTTATCAGACGGCCAATAAAATAAATTGAAACTTTAACTCTTTAAAATACCATTTTCAAAGAGATTTCAAACAATGAGGAATAATAACGCATTGCCGATATTTGATCACCATACAATTACACGTCCTTATCTCTACTAGATTTAAAGTTCTAATGTAGCGTTCGTGATATATTTCAATTTCGAAACGGCATTAGAAGGCATGTTTTCAGAAAATTATTAACAAAATACGTTTTTAAAAGACAGTTTTGAATTAAAATATTTTTGTTCAACTTGCTTCTCTAAAATACTTATTTTTATAATTTTTTTTTTTCATGAACAATTAATAATATTTCTTTACGCTAAAGGATACATGAATTTCAATTAAACTAGTCCAATTATGGCGCTTAATTGGCTTTGAGTGGAAAATATATATAATTACGTTTAATTCTGTTTCCTTACTTAAAATCTTTGTGTTACGATCACTGGAAAAATCTAGAGTAACTTATGAAGTAAGTATATATGAATACACACAATCGTCTAACAAGGGAAACGTGTTTTTTTTTTTTTAAATCATGATTTATTACAAGATTTAAGTAAAAATAAAAACTTTTAAAATTACCCAAATAACAAAACAAAAACGTTTAAGCAATAATGTTTTACTCATATTTGTACCTTGGGCAAACATTGTTCGACCTAAGTACAGAGGACGATCAAATTTATTAAATTCTTGATTTTTTATACACATAATAATAATTATTATTATTACTGATAACAAAATTTTATGTGTTTAATGCTCCTTTAGGTCATTAATTAAATTGTTTTGATCGAATTAGCCAAGCAAAACAGGCATCGGATAACTATATTGTTGATATTGGTTTTTACAGTGACATATTTTTTCAGTTGGAGCCTATTCTTTTGAAATTTCCCATAAATCGTTTTTATGTTCAGGGAAGGTTTTGGCTTTATTTTAATGGCCTGCCTTGCAATCAGCATACTATTTCCCCTGCCTAATAACCTTATAAATAACTTTATAGCGATACTTAATGGGATCATTAATATTTAATATTCCTTTGAGAGAAGTACTATTTTGCAATCGTTTGTGCTCAAGTCAAAATAAAGGCCAGCGGTATTATCTTATGTTTCTTTTTCTCGACGTTTCTCCCCTCCTTTACAAAAGACCGCGACCAGAAACCGCCCATTTGCGATGGTTGAGGTGCTCCAGGAGTTTTTCCCGAGCAGATCCAACGGGCCCACAAACTGTAATTGCGGTTACATCTTCTCTAGGGTTAGGATTTGTTGTGGACTTCATACTCTCATTTTCTTGATTCTTTAGACTAAATTTCTGATTTAAGATGCTGGAACGCCATTTATATATATTATATACTCACCCACATATACATATAAATATTATTTTTTAAAATAGAACTTTGATTTCTTATCGAAAGTTTGATTTTATTTATTACATTTAAAAAAAAAAAAAAAAAAATCTGTCTAGCGAAGTATTGTTTTTAGAATTTGTAGCAAAAGTTTTGTCTGCATTTAAAACTGATGTTAATGTTATGATATAACATGATAGTAATGTTTAATATTCAAAATTAGTCTTTAAATAAAAGTATTCCATAATTGTTCATAATTTGGGGTTGCACATTTTATTTAAATTAGTGTTTTGTCGGTACCAAAGGTACAAATAAATTTCGATTTCATATTATAATCGATATGAGGGCTAAAAAGACAAATCGCATCTTATTAAAAGAACAATAATAACCGAAGAAATAAACTAATAAAGTGGAAGAGTTACTAATATTCTTCTGAATGTGGATTTTAAAAGTGTATGAGGGGTCAAAAACCAGTATGTGCATTTAATGTAATGAAAATTATTCTTTCTTCTGGGGTAACCGAAATCCTCTAAGGATAAGCAAAAAATATAATCATCTGATGCTATTAATCTATCTTGCCCCATTAATTTTTATGGTGCTTTAGTTATGGCCCTTGAAAATAGTAATCCTGTTTCTTCATTTTCTAATTGCGATTTTATGTTTTCAACTATTTGACGTTTTGATTGCAGAAGCAATGTCTAATTATTTAAAAGGATGTTACGAATTCTGTACAGAGCAATGTTGATCTAGTACATGAAAAAAAACTGTTTTTAAAAGATGTTTTAAAATAAATTGTTTTACAATTTTTTTATCGTCAGGGAGAAGAATCGATGGAACCGAGAATCGAATTTTGGCATCGACACGTCCCTAATTTAAATAATTCCTTAAAGAGGCATTGAAAACTTATGTGATCAGTAATCATAATAATTATGATGTGATCAGTAGCAAATTATTAATTAATCCTAACAAGATATTTATAAAAAATTGGCGTTTTACATTCAGGTTTATGTTACTCAAAGTGTGGATTGGTTGAGGAAAAAAGTACGTTAATTTAATCTTGGAGGCATATTAAGGGCCTGTTTCAAGCAAGATGAGCCCAAAAATAATGGCGATTACGAATTTGAAGATGAAATAATTGAAAACCTCTCAAGTAGAGACGTAACGAAAGCATTCCCAGATATGCCTTATGATTTGAAATTTATTTCTGATGTTTAAATTCAAGTTTATTATTTTTTTTTTTTTTTAGTTTATTTACTTGAACTTATGAACAACTTTCATCATTTGCTTGAACTGTTGATTCCGTTTATAAAACTATTTTTGTGGTGTTGGGGGAAAAAAAATACAATTCTTTTGTTTCATATTAGGGGCTCTACCCACCAGTAATGTGAAGAAACCACTTCTTCTCTCAGCTCACGTCTGTCTGAGTCACATAGATGAGCTTTTATTAAAGTGGAATGCTGTCTGAAATGGTATTGTTCGTTTTGGTTTGCTTCATGTGTTAAAAATTATTGTTTAATTAGTTGTTTTCTCTTTTAATTATTTTCAGTGATTTCTATGTTTTCTATTCTTCCTTTCTCACAATAACCATAGGAATTCCTTGGTTTTCCTTTTATAATCCATGCTCTGAGAGAAAGTGTTCTTTTATGACCATGAATGTTATTTATTCCATGTTATTCTAAATAGAAAATTCAAAACAACAGTGAATTAACAAAAATTATATTTACACTCACTAATTGGTAGCAATAAATTGTAAAAACTTTTGACCATTTCTACGTTTCACCAAAATATCCACTATATTCTGATTGGTTCCAAAGGAAAGCTTTTTATATTCAAAATTAAATGAATGGATTTACTAAAATTTGAGCAGAAAATAAGCTCTGTAGCTTAAACGAGGACTAACATAAAAACTTTCAAATTTTAGGAATTCTTTAAAAAATCTGCGGAAATAGATATTTTTTTCGGTTTCGGTCTATACGGTCTATAAGTTAAGATCATACTTCATTTTGAACGATTTTTAGGTTAGTTTGCTACAATGCGCAATATAGTGTTACTGCGAATATTTCTGTATCGAAAAAATAATTCTGTATCGTGGGAATTATAGTCATTTAAGAATGTATAATAAAATGTTTGTATTGTCTGATCGCTCAGACGTTTCCTACCGAGTGAGAGCTTTGCAAACTGATTTTGGTCTTATTTTATAAAATTGTATTCATTTGTTTTAATTTATGTTTATTTGAGCTGGTATTATTGGATGTTAATTAATTTTGAATGAGGAGATTTAGTTTATTAAATACATATAGGTTTCGAATAACCCTTTTTTAATCGACTTATTTCAAGGAGCATGTCCATACACAACCTGTCATATCTGGGCATACACGATATGCACGTCATGCGTTTAGTGATCGAAATCTTTATTTCCATTTTATATTGGAGCTTAATTATCAAAAAATATAAGTTGATAATCTGTAGTCCAATAATTTCTAAATGCAAATTTGTATTGCGTGACGTGTCTTAATTATAGTGAAGGCATTGATTTTTCTCGTGAACCTATCGAAAAAGATTTCATGGACGTATTCCAATGACTTTATGTTTGTTCAATGTAGTTGTTTCGAGGATGATGGCGATAATTTACCAATTTTAAGCATAATTAATAAATGTATGAAGAGTTATTTTGAGCCAATTTATTAATTGTTGTATAAGTTTTGTAGTTAAAACTATTTTATTTTAGCAATTTGTTTTAATCGATTTATTGATATTTACAACTGTTTAAAAATAAATATCTAGTAAATGGTGAGATAATGTCCAGAATAACATGTCCATTGCTTCTGAAGCAACTGCCCAACTACCCAACTCTGAAGCTATTGGTACACTACAACTATCCACTTCAATTAAAGTTATGTATAGATGGTCTCGAGCCCATTTTCTTTTCAGATGCCTCATAAGAATTTCGGTAATAGAGTGTGTAGCTAGTCGAAAGACTAATGGTTTTGAGTGGTTTGTAGTTTTATAGGTTTCTAGTTTTAGCTAAATCAGCATCATATAGGACATTAAGATATCTATGGATACTTCTTACGAAGTAAGGAGCATTTTGGATTTTTCCTAGGATTTAGGATCGCAAGCATTGGAAACGGTATTAAGGGTGATGGTTTGGTAAACCCCAAGGGTGATGGTTTGGTAAACCCCAAAGCTCAACTCTGTTTGTCCGAATAGGTCTAATTCAATGTAAATGAGTTTTTATTATTAATTGGAATATTAGAGCATTTGTCTAGTGAATGTTAAAAAATTCCATAACTACGAGCAGTTTCTTGTCGTTTTATTCTTGTAGATGGATTCCAAGTAGTTCAAATGGAATCTTAGGTAGCAGATCTATTCATCAGAAATCAGTGGAATATTATTTTAACGATTTGAAACAACATTTATTGAAAATTGGTCCTTGTTAAGATGAAGTGTATTTTTTCTTTTTTGGAAATCAATAAACTATTTCAAATTTAAATTTTTCTAGCATTTAGACATTAAATGTTGAAGGATACACTGGCTAAATAAGATTGTATTTTGTCAAATAGGTATTCAACTATAGTAACGAACTGTTTTTTTGTTTTGTTTTTTATATACCTATACCAGAATTTTCAAATTTTATTTGTTTTAGCATTGTATGTTTCGATTATTTTTTTTTAAATATTTGTTTTTAATTTTTAGCTTTCTGCTTGTTATTCTTTTGTATAAATATTTTTGGGTTATATGACATATGTGTTTGATTTTGTATGAAAAGCAGATAATATCTGAAGATTCAAAGCGTTTAAACGAAGACAAAATTAATTTTATCTGGGTGATAAGAGAAATAATGATCCCCATATCCTTTTGAAATTCACTATGACCTGTTTCTAATAAATTAAAGAATAAATAAATAAATAAAACAAAACTTTTAAATTTATTTCGATTATACCATAATTATATCAACATTTGATGTTTATGGAAAGATATGATAATATCAGATATTATGATCCAGGATTTAATGTTTTTTGTTAGATTAGGTTCTTTACCTATCTGCTTTACAGATTTTAGGGAGCCAAGAATTTGATACCGATCTTGAACAATTTTGTGAGTTGTATTTTTATAATATAGAGAAAAATACAATTCATCTCGTATTCAATCCTTACAATCCAAAATCCTTCGAAAAATCCTTAATGTTCGTTACTTTGTCACCAATAAACTTATACATAAAGATCTTAATGTTTCATATGTTGCTGATTTAGCCTATACCAGATACCTATCCTTTCACAGCTCCATAACCACTCAAATCCGTTAGTTTCTCAACTTGCTCCCTGAGAGAGAAAGCGATATATCGTAACGTAAATACCGATGCGACAAAGATTTGAAAAAAAAAAATACAGATATAAAAATAATAGCATCCCCCGTCATGGCTTCGTCCGTTCTCAAGTAAGGAATTTGCAATTAGATAATTTTAACTTATAATTGAAGTTTTATTTGTTTATCGATAAAAATCTTTTAGCATGCAATTGGGCATTATTTCTTCAATGATATTTTAACGCATAGGAGTAATTTTTAATCTAGCTAAAATTGCGCAGGTTAGGTGCTTGAAGATAAGACGTAAAAGCTTAATTTAACATCCAATTTTTAATTGTAATATATGAGTTAGTAATCCAGATGGACAGAGATTAAGAAACTCTCGCGATTATCAGCATTTTGCATTATCAGTGCTTACAACTAAAGGCCCATGAATCTTTAATTTCATTTTTTTTAAATTTCTTTGGGGTTAGAATTTAATTTCTAACCATAAAAGAATATGACAATATGGCAAATCTCGCTTATACCACTCAACATTGTATATTTAAATTTTTATTATTATAAAATTTATTATTACTAAACCATCTATGAACTATGAAGATGATTTACTCAAAATTTGATACATATGTTTTGAGTAGTTTTACCATTGTAAACTCAATTGCGGAATGGCGCTAACCACATTAGTTCGATTTCCGAACTTCGCTATGATCCAAATGTAGAATCACATATTTAAGTTTTTTAAAAATAATTTCATTAAATTTAAGTAAATTTTATTATCTATTTCAAGCTCTAAATACACCGTACCTTTGTAACCTCTCATATAGAATGGCGTTTGCTACCTCTCGTTTAGTTTTTAAACTTTACTGTTATCCACATATTATCGATGTTTTAAATAAAAAATTAATTGAATATCATTAGATTTTATTACTGATAAACCTTCCCAAAACTGTTATGATGTTAAAATTTGGACAAGATTGGTTGAGTAGTTTTCGTGGTTAGTGATAAACGAAAAATGGCTTGCCCTTTTATGTAATAGTACAGATTAGACTATCAAGAAAAAAAAAATTAATCAATGTTTTTGATGTATCGTGTATCAATACCAAGTTATGAGTAAAATAAATCCTAATTCAATAGTTAATTGTGTTTTGGGTTTCGTGTGAGAGTTCAGTTTTTGTCGCTTGCCGTGAAGAAATTCTAGGTAACGGATCCTACAGTAATTAGAGGAACCACCTTATTATAGGTTGTAGTTCTGGGTGTGGCTGGACCCAGGCGTCGGAGGGTTAAGTTGATCTGGTGGCAACAACAATAACATACATGTCCACACATGTCCCTAGGTTACAACTATTATAATATAATTGGGTGTTCTTGAAGCATAAAATGATCTCTTATTCATTCCCAACGAACATTTTCAGGGTCGCGATAAGAAACGATCATAGTTCATTTTTTTCTACTGGTTATTATCAATTAATAGTTGAACAAATTTTACCAACTTAATTAATCTAAAAATTGCACTGCTGCCTGAATTTGCAAATTCCAGGATTCTTTTTTACTGAATCATTGGGCTGAAATGTATTTTACGATGGGAGTTGCATTGATTTTCTAAAACAATTTAGTGGTGTTTACAAATGTATACATTATATTCAACAACCAAATTAAAAAAAAAAAAAAAAAAAAAAAAAATGATTACAATAACACACAAAGAACTACTCACTAATAGCACTTCCATAAAAGGTCTACATTACTAGGCCATCTTCTATTCTGAAGTCTTGGTGAATTTCGGGAATTGAGCGTGTGTTGGGAGACTGGTTTGGGTCTGTTTTGGGTCAAGTTAGCATATGGAACATTAAGATCTTTATGGATAAGTTTGCTTATGACATAATAAGGAGCATTGAGGATTTTACGATGGATTTTGGATTATAAGGATTGGATACGAGATGAGTTGGAAGATTCCTTTAAGCCCCGGAGCTCAACTTTGTATGTCCAAATGGCTTTAATTATTGTTATGTAAATAAGTCTTTTGTAATTTATTGTGAGCTTTGAACACTTGTCTTGTAAATGTTGAAGTAGTCTGCAACGACGAGCAGTTTCTTGTCTTTTAAGTCCGGTATGTACATTGATTTTGAAATTCACTCATGTCTGGCTTAGTTTTTTTTTTTTTTTTTTTTTTCTGAATTTGTAAAAATCATGGAAGTTTAAATGTTATCATGAGATTCAATTTCAATGTCTGTTCCAGGGTTTAGAATTAGTTCTCTATAGTTTTCCTGAAATTTTTGTCAGGCTCGAAGTAGTTGTCCGAAAGCAAGTTGGCTGAAGTTTTTAAGGATAAATTAACTCATATCGATCATTAGTTTTATTTTTTTTTTCTGCTTATATTTAATAAATTACTATTTTAATTAATATAATAATAAAAAAAATGTCAGGTGTAGATAAACGGTTTAATGTCATGGCAACGTGCGGTATATATCAGTTAAATGCCATGCAACGATTTGGGATTGATATCCAGTAGCGATTCATGCAATTTACTTCGATTGAATGGATCGGTTGATGAATTGGACGTCGGCTAACTTAATGGACGATCCGCGTGTTTTTTGGAATATCTTATAGATATTTTTTGATGATTATGTCACGACTGTCAATTAATTAAAAAACAACTAATTTTATATATATTTGTTTAATTAATGTAAAGAGCTAATCTTTCCCTGAATGTTAATTTTAAATTTAAGAAAGGAAGCTCTATATTTTGCCTATGATTTACTTTATAAATTTTTTTCTGAGCTTTTGAATGTCGATTTTTAGAAACGCATTATCTATTATTTATAAACGTGAAAGGATGGATGCATCGATTTTTTTCTGTGGCAATGATGTGAGGACACGTTAGGGTTTAAATATATTTCTGTATTTTGTTTCTTAAGAAAAAAAATCCATATTAAATTCAAAATAATCAATATTTTTTATTTTCTTGTACAAATTGCATGATTTATTAAAAATTAGTTGTGTGTATTGACAAGTATGTATATATACTTTGTATTATAAAATATATTTTGAAGGCACATTTTTATAATATGGGTTGATGTATATTTCGATGGTTGTCATGAATGTCATGAGTTAACTGTGATCAAAACGTCTTTCCTTTGATTTTGATGTTGAGTGTAAAAATTTATATTTCAGGAGGCCTTTAGTTGTAAGCACTGATAATGCAGCCCATTGTCCGCTAGAGTTTCTTATTAGTCCCTGTCTATTTAGGTTACTGAATGATATATTGAAATAAAAATGTTTAATTATGCTTATACGTAATCATCGAACGCCTAATAAGTGCAGTTTTAACCAGGTTAAAAATTACTGATATGCATGAAAATACTGAAGGAATAATGCTTAATTGCATAATTCCATACATGATTTTTGTCAATATACAAATAAAACTTAATTTTTAGCTAAAATTATCTTTAACTATAAGTTCTTTACTAATGAGAACTTATTGCGGACGAATGGTGGATGCTAGTTCATAATAAACTACTTTAAAATTTTAAACATAAAATAATCTACATCGTCTGTTTATTTATATTTTACAAAAATGTTAAAATGTTTACCTTTCTGAATAAAATGGTGTTTTCTTTAGAAGTAAATTAAGTTTTCCTAGACCATTTAATTCTTGTCCTAAGGACTGCAGTCCCATTAAGATAACAATCACATTATGTAAATTGCCACGACTTCCACTAAATTTCTTATTACGTAACATTATAAAATGTTTACCAACCAGATTACAATTGAGAACAAAACCCATGTTCATTTAATTTCTGTTTTAGTTGTTATGCAATACTTCTTTTGTAATCCCAGGTCTTTATCATAACGAAAAGCTTTCGTTATTTGATACTGGTTAATGTCGTGGAACCTTTCTGAAATTCTACACTCCTGGGTTTTGTTACCTTTTTTTAATTGGTTAATTTAATAGCTATGTTATTTTGGCTGCGAAAGTGCAGTGTTACCTTGTTGTCTTAATGGTAGTCTTTTAATTAAAATATAACTTTGTTTTTGTACATACGAGGCTTAAAAGATAAGAAACTGCTCGTCGGTTTACGGCCACTCCAACAATTCGTAGACAAGCGTTCAAAGCTCCCAATAAATAACAAAAGATTTATTTACATGGCAGTAATTAGATCGATTTGGACATAAGGTTTTGAGCTTTGGGGCTCCTCTAAAACCCCAATTCTTCTCGTATTCAATCCTTACAATCCAAATTTCTTCGCAAAATCCTAAATACTCCTTATTATGGCGCAAAAAAATACCCATAATAAGATCTTTTTAATATGATGATTTGTTCCAAACCAGAAACCTGTCCTTTCATTGTAAATTCCATACTCTAGTCTCTTAACTTGCCTCAAACTCAATCCCCGATAATTCTCCGAGGTGTATGAATAGAAGATGGCCTAGAGACCTTCTAATCAGGCCTTTTAATTGAAGTGCTACTATTTTTAATGAAGTTCTTTACATGCTATTTGTAATTATTCCTCAAGTTTACTTGTTCTATATAATTTATACATTTGTAAATATTAAAAAAAAAAAAATACTTTATGTATATTCATTTATATTTTTATTGGTGATTCAACCTTATATCAAGGTAACAGAAATTTAATAAAAATAAATTAGTTTACTCCTGTGATTTTAATCATTTTTGTGTCCTGTAAGTATAAGACTGCGCATGTAAGAACAGTACGGAATGATAAATATATATGTTTTTTATGTACTTAAGTATTCCTGTTGCTTTGCCAACGACCACCCTTCTGATCTGGTCCGCTGGTTTTCTTGATCTTGATTCCTATAAGCCTTTTATGCACTTGTTCATCCTCAAACTGCGCTTCGCCCACGAGATGTTTTACTTCATGCTTTCGTAAGTCCCGTCCTTACTTTCCACCGTGATCCTGCCCACGTTTCCAAACCAATGGAGCTCCCGCGGCTTATCTTGTATCTGATTGATGGCGCTTTCAATCGTTATCTGATCTCCTCATAGCCCGCTCAGTTCCCATTTTTCCGGAATCTTCCTTTAAAAAGCTTATCTCTGAGGAGCAGATTCTATTTTATATTAAGCTATTTTTGAGGCTGTCGAACTTCTTCTGTAAATTATGAGTGAAAGGAACACATTTAAAAAAAGAAATCACTGTTTTTTTCTTTTAATAAAGTCCTTCTCCCAGTTGATATAAATATATTAAATGGTACATGAACATTTCTATAAAATATAAGTTGATATCTTGTGCCTTAAGGTTTTATAATTAAGGTTTTGGGATTCACCGTGTGAGAATGAATTATTGAAGTTAATTTTATACGGTTAATTAGAATAGGTACTGCGTATATAGACTTGTAGTATATCTCAGGAACGGTAGAGAATATGAAAAAAGTGTATTAAGTAAAATTTGTAGAGAATTTAGTTTACTTCAATTTTGTAGATAGTCATGTTTTATGTCCGACGCACTCTTTTCGAGATATAAGTGAAAACCCAAAAAAAGCCACCTTCCACCATTCCCCATCTGTTTCCGGGCCTGGAAACTCGAGGACTTTTAGTATGTTTACTTCATAACATGTTTTCAACCTGAACATGTTTTCTAAGAAAAACCTTGGATTAGAGACAACTCACTCTACTCCCCTGTTTTGTGATTTCATTGGCTGGACTATTAGAAATGTGCTTAATCTATTATTCAGAATATATACTGACATTAATTGTTTTTATAACAAAGTTGTTTTATCATTCGTTCGTTTTTTAATAAATCGCGCTGACTTTTTAAAAAGAAAAGCGACTTCAAATCGATACGCTATTAGTTACGGCCTGGATATAATTACTCCGTGTTTCATAACCGAGATGACCCTGAGGGATTCCTCTCACGTACGCTATCTCAAATCGTCTCCCCAGCATTTGAATCAGACTGGGTGCCTTAGCGCGATTCAATAATTAATATTCATATTAATTTATTTATTTAAATATTATCTAGCTAATATCAAGATTTAAATTCAGTTATAGGTTATGAACTGAACTCAGCCCATGTCAGCCGTACTCAGCGTGAAACCCCAACTGATCGAACGTAAGTAATGTGCTGCATTGCTAGGAGCCACGCAGTCTCGTCCTGCCTGACTCATTCAAAGCTATTTTCTCGAATAAACTACTATTTCTTATAAAGTTGTTTTCATACATTAATTCAAACATACAAAAAAAATCGAACCTACGCGGTTTATCTGAGAGATGTGTCGATTCAGTTATCGATTTCGTAGTCGAATGTAATCTAGTAAATTGTTGTGGGTGATTGCTATCTTATATCAAAATGAACGTGACTTATGAACTATTCATGAAAATGAGAGGCTCTTGATAAAAATAGGGAAAAAACTGTTATTTAGGACTGACAAAAAAACAATCAGAAAATTCTCAAGTTACTATAAGAATATATTGCAATGTCGTTTCCTAAAAATATGGCCTTTCTTTTAGTCTCAGATATACTACTAAATTAAATTACGTTTTTCTATGAAATATTGAATCAAGTTATGCAACTTGCTTGCATTGCTGAATTCTATTGAAAAATATTAATTTAATATACTTAATGTTACTGAAATTTATAATTAATTATATTAGATAAAAAATTGAATAACATAGTGTGCCAACTGATTTTTTATTATTGTTAAAATAAAAAAAATAATTTGGGATTAATGAAATATTTTTTGTTATCTGTGTTATGTGTTAAATTGATTTATTACGTTGGCTTTATAACGAGTTCGTTTGCTTAAGCTATATTACTGATAAGCCATCCAGATTATTATGAATATCGTTAAAACATTAACGTCAGAACTATCTAATAAAAAGAGATCTTAAATTTTCATGGTAAATTAAATTATATTTAATTCCTTAAAACTTTAAATATTCATTAGATATGGAATTAAATAAATTAGGGGTGTGTCGATTCCTAGGAACCTATCGATATTTTAATACATTTACATATGTAATACCGGCGATAGTTTTGTTTGTAGATTGTTGAATAAACTATTGGCAAATGAAGAAATAGGATTGATTATTTCCAACTGCTAAAGCTAAAACACTAAAAAAAAATAATTCTGCCAGATAATAGCACCATTTTATTTGTACTTCTCGGTTATTCTTACAGGATTTTTGTGATCTCAGAATGACCTTTACTTTTCATTTTATTGAATGCTCATACTAGTTTTTGAACCCTAATATATAATAAAAATTAACATCCTGAGAATGTACATCCCCCTATCAAGAGTGTTTCGTGAAAGGTTTTATTTCAACATTTGCTCTTCCTTAAGTAATAAATGAAATATAGGACCTTTATAATATGCATCTTCTTTAATAACAGTTAATAAAATCAACTATTTTTTTAATATTATTTGAAGTGCAATATACTTTACAGGGTGAGGAGTACCTCTTAGTGTAAAAAAAAAAAAAAAATTGGGATAAAAAAAATCAAAAATGAAGAAAAATGCCGCAGGTCTTACCTTTCTATTCCATTCCTTTGCAGATATATGATAATTCAAAGACTTTTTTTTAGAAAACCACGTTTTTTATTAACTATAAAAGCTGTAATATCTCAATTTTGTTTAAATATTTTTCAAATTTTTACCACATTTTCGGATTAATTAAAATTTGCAATAAGAGCAGAGTACATGTAACTTTGAATTTTACAGAATTGGGGCCTAAAGAACAGCTTGATCTTCACATTATTTAGGGAAGTTACAATGTCTTATAATAATTCAACGCTCACCGTTTTTCGAAAACACTATCCACAATACTGCAAATCTCACAAAAACTTGCAAATTATCAAATTAATGATTCGTATCTATTTCCTGGTGAAATTTTATTTTAAAACCGGAAAAACATGGTCGTTAGCTTCTGAATGCAGATGATATTGAAGAATACCACTTTTTGAGGTGAATTTTATGGACATATGTGTCTGTTTTTTAAAGGGGAAGGCATTTCTACCTGTAGATCGTTGGTTTATTTTTTTATAGCTTTAATTCCCATCATCCAGTCTGTTGGACCAACTATGATTTTCCAACACTATTCGACAACAGTACAAAAATGAATAAACAACGATACCCCAGATGGAATGTTAGAAATGCTTTCCTCTGTAAATACAGTCTCTATCTATCCATAAAATTCACCTCAAAAAGTGGTATTTAATGCTTGATCGGAAAATGTGGTCAAACTTTGAAAAATATACAAACAAAATGGAGATATTACAGCATTTATGGTAAAAAACGTGCTTTTCTCAAAAAAGTCTTGGAATTATCGTATATTTGCCACGGATTGTAATAGAAAGGTAAGGTCTGCGGCATTTTCTTCATTTTTAATTTAGTTTCTCCCAATTTTTTTTTTTTTTTGCACTAAGAGGTCCTGTATCCTGTATATTGTATTTTGTGGATAACAAATGCTATTTGCTGTTTATTAATTTATTTTTAGGTTATTATTGTATTTTAATATTGTTTGGTTTGCTTTTATTAGCTCTCAAATCGATTATTATTTATATAGCAATTTATTCTTAAACTGAGGTACTGGTACAGAAAATCGAGAATCGAAAATTTTTAGTACTGACACATCATTGATCTAAATTAACATTAGAATCACCGTTTATTCTCATTTTCTTAACGAAGGTTGATGAAGGTGGGAAAAAAAAATCCTGGCACAAACAATAGAGGTTACTAACACCTAACCCATTGTCCTATTTTTCTCTGAGACTATTTTTCAACCCTTCCATTATATCGCTAGGTAAGTTACGCACATTCTTCACTAAGTGCTTATGAACATAGTTGCGTAGCGAGTTTCTTAATTGTGATTGCTTGTAATTTTTCAAGGCGCTACCAAGATTGGTTTACACAATTCTTATGAATTTCGGTACCGTAAAATTTTGTTAGTCGAAGATTGTTAAAAAATGTTTTTGATAAAGTATGTATATTGAAATGAAAAATTAATTTTTCTAAAACATGTGGGATACTAAAGGAAAAGGACGAAACCTTTTTTTATATCCATTTATTAAGGTAAGAAAATGTTCTTTAAAAATCTTATAGCTTGTGAAAATATATTTGACGAAAAGAAAAAGTTGATAGCTTTGCAATTTCACATTTTATGGTATGTTTAAAGGTCAGGAAGAGAATTCCTTATAAGATGCCATAGAGGATTTTCAGCGAGAGTGGAAAACAAGATAGTTTCCATTTAAGTCAGCCCTTGGTTCTATATAAACCCCTTAGTTTATACAGAAGCTTAGCATATATATCTACTAAATTTTAAATATAAATAAAGATAGGTAATGGTTGATCATACGTACTCTAGGATAGTATATATAATGTAGGATCCTTTCGGGCCGGATCGGCAATATAATACACTTTAATGAAATGAGTTATAATTTATATTCTTATACTTAACCATACGTGTTCATGTTTAGACATATAATATTGGATTATAAATGTTGACGGATCTGATACTATAAAATGAAAATCAGTCATGTATTTATAAACGTGTCTCTTGACACGTCACTAAATTTCATATTTTCCTCTCGGGCAGTTTGTGACATTTAGAGAGCTTCGTCACATGGTGACCTTTTGCGCTGGCACATCCTCATAACAATGGAACTCATCTCTGAAGACGTCCTTCTGAAGATAAGTCATGATTTTCTAAAATGGTAAGCGTGGTTAAGAATAAGTAGTAAAAGTGATAAGGAAGAAGAAAAAAAAATATGCAGAAATTCACAAAAAAGTTCACTTTGTAGTTAGCCATGACAGAAACCGAGGATGGGATGATTTTTTATGGGGGGGAGTTTTTTTTTATTGTTTTGAAATAAACTGGTCTTTATTGAGAAATTTTCGTGATAAAATGAATAAATTTATGGTTTTATGTTTATTTCTTCAGAGTGCGTAGGTTTTTTGGTGTTTGAAAAAAATAAAATTAAATTAAAAAGGAATGGGAACGGATAAGGTTATACGACTTTTTTTTTTTTTTTTTTTTTTTTTTTTTTTTTTTTTTTTTTTTTTTTTTTTTTTTTTTTCTTCAAATCCTAAAGCTAAAGCTTACATTTATTTATGTTTTTATTCTTAGTATTCGTTCGTTCAGTTTTATTGTCATTTATTAATCTGCCTCTTGAGTCATAAAACTTTATCTGTAAAGGATTTCTTTCTGTTTTATTATATGTTGTAATATTTAGGTTTGATGAATCACAATCTTTCTGACATCTCAGGTGAATTATTTCTTAAGAGGGAAAAAAAAACTTTTAAAACGATGTAATATCAGTATTTATTTTAAATTTATATTCTCAAAAAATAAGAAATAAATACGGTTTTTAAATCCTTGTCAGTTTTTGTTATTCTTTTATATTAGCTCATATATATTTTTTAAAAACGTTCCAGCGAAGAATTTTTAGATATGTTTGATAATTTTAGGTATTTAAAAAAAAAATCCATATTCAAAGATGATATTTAGAACAATTGCAAATGATATTTCAAACAATTGTCGAAAACATTTAACTTTTTCAACACATTTCAATTACCAGCTCTAGTCCAAACAAGCGTCTGTGTTATGAATAGGTTATTTGGAGGTTACAATTGTTTTTAAAGTAAAGTTTTTGTAAACATAATAATAATAAGAATGATATTTTAATGCACAATAAAAAATAATTAGTCACATAAAATGCATCCTGAATAATGTTATTAACAAAACATACAAAAATAATTTTTGTTTTTATTTTTCCCTCTTTCAATCTTTAACCCTTTAATAGGGGCTTGTATTTTTAAATATTTGTACATGCTCCATGCATCTAACTCCTAGGTTCTAGCATATTACATGTATCTAACATGTTGTTTATTTTATAAAATATGTAATTTAGAAATAATTTACATTTAGTTTTTTAAGATGAATTTTGAATAGATACAATAAACAATATCAGAAAAAAACGAAACAAAAATAAGTGAAAATTTCCTAATGTAACAAAACAAAGTAAACACAAAACAAATAAAAACAAAACTAAAAACATCAATGAGTTCGTCTCCACTTCGTTGGTCGTTTTCATTTCTTTGAGCAGTTCTAAATCGCTTTCAAAAATAAACTTTATCATCTGCTTGAGATATTTTTTGAAATGATCCTTCTCTGGGAGCGGCCAATCGTCACCTTTTAATAGTATGCACTTTATAAGCTGTGCTCTCTTGTTGTCAAATATAAGGCAGTCGTATAGCATCTATTGAAAAGTCTGGAGTGTTTGTCGCAGTGGCATGTTGATGAGTTCGTCATACAAAAATAAGTGTAACAGCTGTTTGACATAGTACTAGAATTTCCCTTACGTTCTCCACGATTTACTCGAAGGAAATATTTGTTTGTATATATAATATAACGTCCCTAAAGAAGCTTTGCTTCAAAAAGAAGTAACTTTTAAGTTTTTATAATAACAATAAATTAATTAATTAATTTTACATTTGATAGAAATTAAAGGCCATTAAAATAACTTAAAACCAATCACATTTTCTTAGATTAATAGTTAGATATATAGTAGGTTTAATAATGATTTTTTTTTTTCGACGTCACATTATTGGTAAAGAGTAGTTGGTGTTTTGAGAAATGAAAAAAGAAAAAGTATATAAAAGAAATATTACAAAATTAACATTTTTTAATAATATTAATAAATTATATTTAAAGAGATTAGGGAAGTTTGAAACCTGGCGAATGAGCCAAAACACCTTCCATATTTCAGTAATAAAATATAACGTATGAGGCATTGGTTAGACTTTTGGAATGAAAATATTAATTCGTAGTTCTAAAAAATTATAAATATTAGACAATTACTTCTTAGTTTCTTAAAAACAGGTTCATCTGTTAACAATGAATTGAAGAGCTGCTAGAATTACCGCAGATGTTTTTCCTATAGGCGAGTTAAGCTCATCTAGGTTTGGAGCGAATAAAAACAACTATTTATAGATAAGTTCATTGTGTTTGCTGACATTGACCTACAACCGATCTAATTCTTTTTCCTTTTCTCCTTTTATATCGATCAGAAGGAATATTCGATAGCATCGAGTGGGGAAGTATCTGATAACTATTATTCATACTATGATATGTGAATGTGGAGCTCAAATAGACGTCATAGCTTTCCCTTATTTAAACCAGTTTTCTTACATTTTGCTACGTTTTTTTTAGTATATACATTTGTATGTTGTATTTTTATAATATAGAGTAAACGATATATCGAAATATACATATCACTAAGGCAAATATTTAAAAGAAAAATATCGGACTATTAAAGAAAATTATCGATATTTTTGATATATGAGATATGATAGAAGCATAGTTCCCATTGGTGTATCTCCTCTTGATTTTATTTCAATGTTTTCTTTGATAAAAAATTTTTTTTTCGTAAAGTTTAATTTTGATAATTTTATGTCATTATTCCCTGTAAATATAGATAATCTGGGTTTTTTATTATGTGTATATATTCTGCTTTCCCCGTGAGTGTACAACCGTGGGAGAGCCAAGGTCTCTTGGAACTTCGTTCGCAATGTCTGCGGTTGCTGTCCAGATAGCTTCATGCAGTTCATGGGCCTGCTACATTTCCGACGTATCATCTCTATCAGCTAATATTAATTGTAGGCTTATTGAAAACTCCCTAACTATCTTAATTATAGTGACTTCCTGATAGCTTTATCCTTGCCTTATTAATATACGGACATGCAAAAAAATTCAACCAATGTTTATTTTCATTTTCTCTGCTAAAAACTTAATTTTTCAATTGGTGTTTACGTTCCCATATTCTTTAACGAAGGCATATTAAACGTGTTAGGATGATTACAAACTTGAGTTATATTTTAAAAAACTAGCCGGTATGTGATTTATTATAGTTCTGCATTAGATGGGGCATATGCCTCAAGATTCTATTCGAAATCACATTAGACCTATACTCTATTGAATGCAAGACGTTATGAACGCAAGTGGTTGATATAATAACCCTTATTGATTAAATATTTCGTAAATTCAAATTTGTTTAGGAATTTTTTTTTTTTTTTTATTAAATAGGTACTGCTTTTTTATTTTATAATCCTACTAAGTTTCATGTGCCATGGTTAAAGTATACGGGTACAGAATCTCCTAAAATAATAATGAAACTGAAGCCGAGAAAATGAAAATAAAAATGGGTGGAATTTTTTCACTGTCTGCATGTATGTAGTACCCGCGTGTGTTGTGACCACAAATAACTTCCCCCTAAGGAAATCTAAAAAAATATAGTTTCTTTGAATATAAAAGGGGGAGATACAGAGGGAGAGTAAAATTTAATCTATTATAAGATTATAAATTTAAATGGTTTATAAATATGGGCAGGTTCCGTCTCGAACCTCATGTTTTTTCTAAACTTCATTATTATTACTAAAAACATATTTATAATTATTTTTTAAAATATTCTCTTGTTATTTACATTACACATAATGGACCTGTTCTCGCTTCACTATTTATCTCAAAAATTTTCATTATTTACTTTCTTTTTTTTTATGTTTATCTCGATACTTTTCTTTTATCGTTGCGATTTATATTAATATCCTGCTATAATTTAAAATACTGTAAACATTTAGTTAAAAGAAAGTCTGAATGGTCATTAAGAAAACAATAATAGAAGAGGTAGAGATAAAGAGAGGAATTAAAGTATTCCGTATTTTTAAGTTGAGCAATAAAAAAAAAAAAATAATAAAACGATACCACAGCTACGCTCTTAAAAGGAGGAAGTATGTGAACTATGCATGAAGAATGTATGCATAGTCCTAGAATAGACGTTTAATATCACAAATATATTTCTGTGGATTTCTGTATCTCTCATTAAAAAAGCTCTGAGAAATATTAAGGAATAGTTCTGAATATTATATATATATATATATATATATATATATATATATATATATATATATATATATATATATATATATATATATAATATATTATTCTATATTTCATTATATATACCAAAAAAGTATGGATAAATGTTAAACATTATCATATTTATGTGCACTACCGTTTCCAGGCTAAAGGGATTCGGAGATATATGGCTGCAGACTGCGGTATCGGACTCCCCACCCGGTCGCCAAGCCACCGCTAGTGTTGTAAATCTTCTCACGGCCCTAGTCTCTTTATATTTATAAGATATATAAATCACTTATTACCAAAAAAGGAAATTTACCCAGAAAGAAAGATTTAAAAATAAAGATACTGAAGAGTGGTACATTTTCATGTGAATAAAATTTAAAAAAATCAAGTGCATAAAAAAATTTATTTAAAATTGTTAATTTAAATTTTTTATCTTAAATAATTTCCAATCCCGTTCTGATTATGAATCGATATAACGAATAATATGTTGACATGGATATGTATTTTGGATGGGGGTCTATAGTTTTTTTTTATAACGTAAACTTTCGCCCGGCAACCTAGGGTGTAACGTTTTTTTCACACTCAAAAATGTAACTGTTCCTTATCAGAAGCAGTAGATATATCTATGATCTATTTTTTTGTCCTAGAGAGAAATCGAGTTTTTATAAAAACTATATAGTAGTCCCTTATATTGGGATAATTTGTTTGATTAGAAAAAAGAATCTATCACATTGATAGATTCCTTTAAATCTCGGTATATTAATTGACAAACATCAGAAAATTGCTTCCATTAATATATTAAACATTATTTCTCATTTAGTGTAAATGTATTTTAGTTTGTATAGTAGTTAGTTTTTAAATTTTGGCATAGACGAATATGGAGAATTGAAGTATCTCATTTAGAATAAAGTATAAAGTAGTATGAGAATAAAGTATTAGTAAAATTAAATCAGTTATTGCTCCACATGGAAAAATATAAACCTAATGGATAAGTTATAAAATTATAGAAAAAACGAATTATAATAAAATTAAAATTTGTAAAATAATTAGTATGTATCTACAATAAGTAAGTAATAAATAGAAAAGCTTAGCGAACCCAAAGGTTCCGTGCTCACACCAATCTCTTATATCCCAACTCATCAAAAAAGCCAAATCCACTTAATCAGCCCTGTTACATATCTTTCATCTACGTTTCAGTCTTTCCCTTGGACGTTTATTCCATGGTTTAAAACTAATTACCTTTTTTTAAATATTTTTATTATTAAATGCAACGCCATTACATGCCTATTTTAATTGTAACTGTAAAAAAAAAAGTAAAAAAAAATAAATAAATAAAATTATATACATTCCACATTTCCAAATCTTTATTTTAAGCTTACGAGAAATTTCAAAAATGTGCCGAAATGCCTTCAAATTTCATCCATAGAGGGGAAGGAACTGTATCCCTGTCCAAAAAAAAAAATAAATAAATAAAAAAAAAATAATAATAATAATAATGATTAGATAACTGTTATTTTGAGTCAAAATTATAGTTTCAAACTATTGATTTTTTTTTTTTTTTTTCAGTTTTGAGCTCTTTTATCGCATAGCGATTTGAGGTTCACTTAGATGAACTATGACCTTTCTTTCCCACGGTCTTTATTATTCACAATTTCTGATATTTCAGAAATATGTAAATCATAAAAATAAAACAGAAAATGAAAAATTTAAAAATAGTTTTGTTCTTTAGAATTGAACAAACTTCTTTTTAATTCAATATTTTGAAAATTTGAATACTTAAACAATGTACAAAGTGAATATTTTATTTTATATTCATAATAAATGAAACCGATACTAATTTGAAGCAATTGCGTATTTCTGGCCAAAATTTATGCCAACCCACTCACTAATTTATTTTCTATTTTTAATTTATTAAAATACAGCTATATTGTTTTTATTAATATTTTAATAAATTTGTATACGTCCTGTTTTATCGTTAGCTTATACTAACTTTATCAGAATATTATTTAAAGCCATGCAATACCAAATTTGTTATTGTTTTTTATATTTAGTTTAATACCATCGGATATCTAGGAGGCTGCTCACAATAAAATATTTGACGGATCGATTCACAATTACGCCTACGCCATGTCAAGGTTGATGAAACATGTCAGCTTGTCAATATCGTAGCTTCTGCATGACGCTGCGGCTTAATTGAGGCAAACTTTTTAATTGGCCCTGCAAACCGAACTTTGAAAACTTGTTTCAACTTTATGGCTTACAACTTCGTTATCTCTAGTTGTTAGTCGAGCCAATTAAGTCCCGGAATCGAAATGCGACGATTCTACAACAGATAGGAAACGGTTGACATTGATGTTTTAGTTCAGTGAAATCACATTTTTTTAAAATAAATTCCATACTATCGAGTTAATAAGTAGTTTCCATGCTGTTTTATAAATTTTAATTAAGTTAAAACGAATACGATACATCAAATATCTGACATTGTTAAAGTATAAGATGGCAAAATTGAACCTAAAGTAGGTTTGTATATTTAAGTAGAATCCAGGAGAAGGTCAAAAAACTACCATAGGATGTTAAAAAGGGCAAAATAACAAGATGAAAAAAAAAAAAGTTTTAAGGAACACATGAAACTCTTAGTCTATTGACTCAAAGAGCTGTTTTGATCAGATCGTTTATCGAGTCAACAAACAAGCCCAACCCTGGATCTGTTTTGCCAAAACAGAACATTAAGCCCCTTCTTATTTCCTCTTGAAACAAAAAACTATTTAAAAGAAAATAATAATAATTTAAAAAAATAAAAATTAACAACAATCTGTACGTCTAAAGTTGTCTCAAGTGAAGCCTGTATTTTAATATAGGGTAAATCAGACAGTTATTGACATCCTAACTTAAAAATTAAAAACAAAAAAATAAACAAACAAAATTCCTTTTAAATCCTACAATACGTACGGGGTTGAGCTTTGGGGTATCACCAAACCATCCAATTCATCCCGCACAATCCAACATCCTTTCTAAAATCCTCAATGCTCCTTACTTTGTGACCAATAAACTTATCCATAAAGATCTTAATGTTCCATATGTTGCTGATTTAGGCCAAACTAGACACCAATCCTTTCATAGTAAGCTCCATAACCACTCCAATCCACTGGTCTCCCAATTTGCTTGTCACTCCATTCCCGATGATTCTCCGAGCCGTCTGAAAAGAAGATGGCGTAGACCTTCTAGTGTTGATTTTTTTATTGAATTGCTACGAGTGAGTAGTACACAAATTATTTACATGTCATTGTATCCATTATCAACACATTCACTTGATGTTTATTATTTTGTACAGTTGTAAATATCAATAAATAAAAAATAAAAAACAAATAAATAAAAAAAAATCCTACAACTCAACTGTGTTTAAATAAAATACATTCAATTGTGCTCATATTTTAAAAGATACCCTTAGGTTGTTAATAACTGATTTTACATTAGTTTTTTTCACTATCTTGTAAAATACATTCCAGTAATAATGTTTGGAGTGAACGTTCTTGTTTACTTTAAAGAATAGTTAACAAGGGAAAATAACTGTGAATTTCAACTTAATTGAACCATTCCTTCTATAATTATAGTATGACTATTGCTTGAGGGTGGCAATAGCTGTCTGGTTTACACTTTTCATGGCTATTTCTTAGTTATACGATATTTTCTCTCCTTGAGGAATAGTCGCTTTTATCATTGTCTATTTGTTCTAATCAAACAATGCACTCAGAGAGAACAAGAGCAAATGTTTGCGTTGCTGCATTGACGTATGTCTGTGCTATCATATTGAACTTTTTTAAAATAGTATTTACTCTGTTAGTGTTCCCTTATTAAGTTATGGGCTCGATTCTCACTAGGTAGTGATGAAATTTAAATTAATTAAAGCGAAGCCACGGAATGGATCCTGAATGAGCTGGTACCCTGTAGGATAGCCCGTCAGTTTATCCCCGAAAAATATCTACGACCTGAAAATCATTCATAAATCACTTGCTTCTGTTAATTTATAATACTTTAATAAATATCGTTCAAATTTGAAAACATATCATTCAATGAATTTAGCGGTAAATGTCCGTTATTTTCTCACGTAGCCTTAAAATCGATTTTCACCTTTAGTTATTTGTTTACAAAAGATTATAATGGTTGTTGTTTATGTACTAATTTAAGTAATAACATCATCGTTACTTAAAGAAATTATATTTTGTTTAGGCTTACAAATGTTGATATTATCATACCAGGCAATATTAACTTTTAACTTAGAGGGCAGTCCTATTATTTGGGATTGTTAGTTACTGGAATTATCATCGCTGTCGACTTTCGCTGAATCAAGTGATTATAAACGGGTCCTCTTCAGTTGATTTCGAAAACTTAACTTATTAGTTAAGCCCCACCACGGCTTCTCCCGCTCTTTTGAGTAGAGAACTTGGCTAATATTAACTAATAAATGAAGTTTTATTTATTTATCAATCTTTTATTGTAGAAAAAAAAATTAATAAACCACCCGAATAAACTACGTTTCCGGTTTTTTCTCCCCATTTTATGAGAATGATTTGATTGCAAGGGTTTCCATTTCTAAAACATCCTACATGTATCACTTGAGGTACGCATGATGATATAGAAGGATCAATACAATTAGGATTGATGAATTAAGTGCCACTTCTATTGAGAATTAATCATGTACATGTCAATACATGTAATTGACCGTGAGAGAAACAGCCAATTCGAAAATCCACTGCTAATGTTTTAGTAAGTCTGTTCTTACGATTTGTTAATTTTAATAGCAAAAGAAACTTTGATACAAAATTTTAATCGTTTGAATTGAAATAGACTAGTAGGAATAATTGGGATTCTTGGAATAAATGCTAGTTTTCCGTCGCTGTTCTAGTGGGAATTATATTTCTACGCGTAGCAGTAATTTTCAACCTGGCACCATTGCACAGATTAGGTGGTTGAAGAGTAAATAAAATCCAGTTTTTAATTTTAATGAATTAAATTCCATATGAACAGAAAATATTTACTATATTAGTAGCGATATATCGGCAGATTTTAAAACTTAATTAGGATCCACATGTCACCACATGTTTATCTCTTTATTTTTTTTACTTTTAAATATTGTAAAATCCACACCAGTCAAAAGCATAATTGACAATCAGCGGATGTAATGAAATCAAGACATAAAATAAAAATTGGCATGTTAGGCATGGGGAGATCTCTTTGTTTAATAACAATTTAATTGATAATAAGCAATTTAAAAAAAAAAAAAAATCAATTTATTGAAATTTACAAATGCACAAATATACATCAAGTAAATGTGTTAAAAACGTTTACAATAGCATGCCAAAACTTGAAAAGAACTACTCATCAGTAGCACTTCAATAAAAAAAAAAAAAAAAAAAAAACTACACAAGAAGAGCTCTAGGCCATCTTCTTTTCAGACGCCTCGGAGGATTATCGGGAATTGAGAGGGAAGCAGGTTGAGAAACTAGTGGATTTGAGTGGTTATGGAGCTTACTGTGAAAGGATAGGTATCTGGTTTGGGCTAAATCAGCAACATATGGAACATTAAGATCTTTATGGTTAAGATTATTGGTGACAAAGTAAGGAGCATTGAGGATTTTCAAAGGATTTTGGATTGTAAGGATTGGATACGGGATGAATTGGATGGTTTAGTAAAGCCCCAAAGCTCAAATCCGTACGTCCATATAGGTCTAATAACAGTCTGATAAATGAGTCTTTTGTATTTAATTGGGAGCTTTGAACGTTTGTCTAGTAAATGTTGAAGTAGTCTGTTATGACGAGCAGTTTCTTCTCGTTTTAGTCTTGTATGTGGATTCCAAGTAAGACGTTTGTCCAAGTGGAGTCCTAGGTAGCGGATATGCTCAACAGGGATTAGTGGAATATCATTAAAGGGAGTAAATTTTATTATCAATGTTAATCTTTAAATAACACAGTACTGTAACCTCTCTTGCGAATGGCACCACCTATCGGTCGGTTTTCAAACTTCACGGAATCCACACATCTATCGCATTTTTAATAATAAATTTTGATAATTTTTAATAATGATGTAATTAAAAATCAGTAAATTGTTATTGCTAAACCTTCCTTGGATTATGAAAGTGACTAAGTTAAAATTTGGTACAAAATGGTTGAGTAGTTTTCTTAGTTAGTGATCACAAACAAAAAATTGCTTTTCCTTGATTGCTTTTTTAAGTGTCAAAGTAAATAAAAAACTTGGTACTAATTTTAAAATAGCTATATATATATATATATATATATATATATATATATATATATATATATATATATATATATATATATATATATATATATATAAAATAAGATTACAAAAAGGGTATGGATTTGGTTGAGTTTTATTTGAGGATTCTTTTCCTCAGCTCCTTATCAATGTTAAATTTAAGATTTATTTATGAATTTTGCTATAATTTTTGTATTTGCTGATCAAGTTATAAATCAGATAAATGGAGGCCTTTCAGCGTTGATGAGATTGTCATTTCGGATTTAGTCCCTCATATATTATGTCCATCCTCAATATTGGGTTCATTGATGTTTTGGGTGTATCCTGATTGAATTTTTAAGGTTTGACTTAAATTCGTATCGACTGGGTAATTTATTAAGACTATTCCTCATTGTATCCCTCTATTTGTTATAGTATCGTATCTCTTATTTTTTATTAGTAAGAATATGATGTTTTGTAATAAGAGACGTAGGTCTAATTTTAGCTGTTTGTTTGGCAACATTGCCTACCATTTCATTTCCTCAGTGACCTTTACACTCATTTCATTTTTAATACTGTACATTTGTTTTTATTTGAGATCCTTATGTAAATCGGAGATCCACTATTGAATAAAATATATGTATTGATGGTTTAAAGTATTTTTTATTTAGATGTAATAAATTTTAAATTTAAATTTTAGGTTATATTATACTAGGAGCCGGATTTTCATTCATATCAAGATGTTCAGTAGTTGTAGTCTTGTTTTGGACAAACCTTCAATTTTGGACGCAAATTTTACCTGGAAAAAGTTTAACAGCTAAATTATCTGATGACAGTTTTTTCTCCTGTAATAGTCAGAAACCTTATCCAGGTTCACATAGTGGTAAAGATACCACAGATAACCACTTTTAAAGTTATCTTTCCATCCATTGCTATCCTTACAATAGTCTTGTAAAACATATTAGCTATTTTATTTAAATTTTCTCCAGAAATTAGTGTTTACCGCCGCCGTTCTCTTATGAACCATCCAAACAAGCACTCGCCGGGTGTGGCGGGAATGTGCCAGATTACTGTGCTGTGTCGAAAATAAAACTTGTTTATTCTGTTAACGTCAAATCATGGGCAGTATATCGTCCAAAATAAGATTTTGACATTTTGGAAGCACACTAATACTTGTATAGCCGACACTGACAACACCTTGCCTTGCATCACCACCTGACCCAGGATATGACACAACCTACCTCGCCTTACTTCTCGGCTCGCAGTTCCTTAATAGTTGAAGGTGTGCTTGACTGTCCCACTGATCTCTTGGATTTCCTTCCTATAGAAAAATATCTCAGTTTCATATGCTGTAAAGCAGTGGTGTAACAGAACCTTAGACTAGAAATTAGAAAGATAATTTCATTAGTTCGTTTCGCTTTTAAGACATAAGGTTTGATCAAGTCCGTTCATTCTAAGATCTCTACCTTTCAAAAGTATTTTTAAATAATTTTTGTATTTTAACAATTGGTATAACGTAGTGATCGGTCTATTTAATATATTACACACAGCTTCCCCGGAATTGTTGTCAGCTTGTTGGAAACTCTAATTACATTCTTGCCTCTACTTAAAAAAAAAAAAAAAAAAAAAAAAAAAAAAATCTGTTATTTTTACATACTTGTTTCCTTAATTAAATATTAAAAATAGATCCTAGTAAAAATATTAAAATCTTAATTTCTTTCTAAGACTTTTTGATAATAGTAATTTTTTCTTTTAATTTTAATTAAGTCTCCAATTTTACATTTATATATATATTAAAATAAAAAGTTAAATTTAGAAAAATTGCTGCAGCACAAATTTTGTATAATGTGTAATTTTTGTATATGGATTTAAAGGTTTTTTGATGCTGCATCTGATTTTATGTTATAATTTAATTGAGGATAATGAAATAAGATCATGATGTCAGGCATTGATGACCCTAGGGTTTTATGCCTATAAACCCCAACAAAGAAACAACCAAGATCATGACTGAATTTATGTTACTACAAAAAAATATATAAATAATAAAAAATATAATAATAATAGAAAAAAATACAGTTTTTAATGATATAATCTCAGTGGTTTTTCACCATTAACCATGGAGAAATCAAAGTCTTGACTGATGAACATACCACAACGAACTGTGCCTCACGTTTTGATTTGCTATACAATGTTAATATAATGAATTCTACTTGAATCGGTTCCATTATTTCGAAATGATATTTTCTTTGAAACATAAAATGAATTCCTACGGATTTTTTTGAAACTCGCTAATTTGACTCACGTAGTCCTGAAGGAGAGGAGCCTATCTTACTATTTTACGAAAATATTAGGATACTAATATTACCCCAACTAAGAATAGTTGCATTAAAATGATATTTAGTAAATATTTCTTTACGATGTTTTATCATTGACTCAAAATTATTCAACTAACCATAACTTATTATCTCAATCATCACTACCGTTGTAAAACAGCAAAATTAAAAATAAATATGATCAAAGCCTTATTTTTAAAAGATAAATGTTTTGTGTGACTTGGTCTATATGTAAAAATATATATCCATGCAACTTAATTATCTAAATAGTTACCAGGTATGCAAGTTTAAAATGTCGTTTTAATTCCAATAGAATGCGCTCTTAGCCTATTGAAGGATTTGCTTATCTCTAAACGCTATTTTGTTTGTTAGTCATTTGTTTACAAAAGTCAGTTGTTTTTAAGTAGTTTACGTGGACGTATCATACCTTTCTTTGGTGTTAAAAATGTCTAATTTTAAGCCAAATAAAGAGCATTTGCGGCATGTCATGATTTTCTTATTTAATCAAAAGAAAAAGGCATCTGAATGTCATCGAATTCTTGTTGAGACTTATGGCGATGTTGCTCCAACCGTCAGGACATGTGAACGTTGGTTTCAAAGTTTCAAACGTGGTGATTTTGATGTTACTGATCAAAAACGAGAAAATCGACCAAAAAAGTTTGAGGACTTCGAATTGCAATCTTTATTAGACGAAGACAATACCCAAACCCAACAAATGATGGCAGAACAGTTGAATGTCACTAGGCAAGCCATTTCCGATCGCCTGAGAGCTATGGGAAAGATTCAAAAGGTTGGAAAATGGGTTCCACATGATTTGGACGAACGACAGATGGAAAAACGAAAAACTGTGTGCGAAATGCTGCTTTTACGCCACGAAAGAAAGGGTTTTTTTTTGCATCGAGTTGTAACTGGCGATGAAAAATGGATTTATTTTCAGAATCCCAAACGAAAAAAATCATGGGTAACGCCAGGACAACCATCCACATCGAGTGCAAGACCGGATCGTTTTGGGAAGAAGACAATGCTGTGTGTGTTGTGGGATCAGAAGGGAGTAGTCTACTACGAGCTTCTCAAACCCGGCGAAACAGTCAATACCGAGCGCTACCGACAACAAATGATCAATTTGAGTCACGCATTGATCGAAAAAACGCCCAGAATGGGCTCACAGGCACGCCAAAGTCATTCTTCAGCATGATAACGCTCCTGCACATTCAGCCAGATTGACTAAGGAAACGATTTCTTCGCTTGGTTGGGAACTCCTACCCCACCCGCCGTATTCACCTGACCTGGCGCCTTCTGATTATCACCTCTTCTCATCGATGGGACACTCATTGGCGGAGCAACACTCAACAATTCGAAAACGTACGAAAATGGCTCGATGAATGGAATTTCAAATAAAGATGAAGCATTCTTTTGGAATGGTATCCATATATTGCCCGAGAGATGGACAAAATGTGTAGAAAGCGAGGGTCAGTACTTTGAATAAAATATATTATACTTTTTTTTAAATTACTGTGTATATATTTTAAGAAATAAACGACATTTTAAACTTGCATACCTGGTACAATGTTAATATAATGAATTCTACTTGAATCGGTTCCATTATTTCGAAATGATTTTCTTTGAAACATAAAATGAATTCCTACGGATTTTTTTGAAACTCGCTAATTTGACTCACGTAGTCCTGAAGGAGAGGAGCCTATCTTACTATTTTACGAAAATATTAGGATACTAATATTACCCCAACTAAGAATAGTTGCATTAAAATGATATTTAGTAAATATTTCTTTACGATGTTTTATCATTGACTCAAAATTATTCAACTAACCATTATCTCAATCTTCACTACCGTTGTAAAACAGCAAAATTAAAAATAAATATGATCAAAGCCTTATTTTTAAAAGATAAATGTTTTGTGTGACTTGGTCTATATGTAAAAATATATATCCATGCAACTTAATTATCTAAATAGTTATATTGCTTAATTACTCCTTAAAATTCGAAAGTAATCTGCTTTTCGATGAAGTTTCGAATTTTTCCCGATTCGTTTTCATACATTGGTACATAATCATATTTTTTTTTGTTTTTTTAGCCGTGATTAAGGCTCGCAATGTAAACCGAAATGTTGGCACAATAAAAGCATAAAACTTAATTGTTTTTATTGACCGCACTCTCAACTTTTACACTATTCACACACGTTCAACTAACCTTATTTTTATTATATGGGTTAGTATATACATAAAAATGTTGATGGTGTTTTAATTGATGTAGTATATCAGTCCATAAATTGATATTTCATAAAGTTGCAACTGTTTTATATGATAATGTGTATCTTCATTTTAAAAATCACTATTCAGAAAGTTATGCCATTATATTATGGATTAATTTGTCTTTTAAATTTGCAAAAATGTAGTATTTTAAGAATTTATCAAGAATGTATATAGTATTTATTAAGAATTTTAAAATTTTCTTTGTAATAACAAAGTCAAAATAATGTAATAAACTAAAAGTTCTAAAATAGAACTTGGAACACAAGAGTTTGTGTTCTGTGATGTTTGTGCTAATTTGAAAAAAAAAAAATTATACATGTTATTTATTATATTATTTAACTAATATATATATATATATATATATATATATATATATATATATATATATATATATATATGTATATTTAATTTTCTACTAAAGAGTATGATTATATTTTTTTTCCCTGCCTGCTTAGTTAATTATTTTTATTCTTGATTTTTTTCAGTGTGAATAATATCGATTCATTGGAGGTTTTCCAGTTTTGTACCAAACTCCAAGATCTGTTCATCAGAAAGAACAAAATTCAAGACTTAAACCAAGTTTGCTATCTCCAAGGCCTTCAAGAACTGAAATGCCTTTGGTTAGAAGAAAACCCTTGCTGTTCGAACTTGGGTGAACAGTGAGTATCCAAACTACTAATTTATTTTATCAAAATTTTATATGTACATTTTTTTTTTTTTTTAAATTGTACGTACAGTATATTTATTTTTTTTATTGTCTGTCAGTTTGCATTATAGTAGGTTAGTCTTTTATAGAATATGTTTCATTTTTTATTTTGTGGTTTTATAAAGGATAAAAATAAAATAAAATTTAATACTATTCAATTTTCTTAATTTGAATCAATTTATTTTACAATGATGTTAAATCTTTCAATATAGATGAGACCAATGAATTGTAAAAAAAATGAACGGGTGGGACTTGAAATACAAAATAATATCATTAAATATTATTATTAAATTTCTCTCTTTATATTGAAGTTTTGTAAAGTTAGAATTATTATGATAAAATAATAGTCGACTGTTAAGATGAATAAAGAATAAGATAATCAGGAATGCAGTCAAACAGAAACTAAACATCCAAGTAAAAATACTATAATTGTGTGCCAATATTTCGACCTGTCTTGCAGCTGTTCTTTAGGTCCACTGAACCACACTGTAGAGGACATAAACAATGACTCATTGAATTATTATTCATTGAATAGAAAAAAAAAAAAAAATTAATGCCATTTTAATTGTAAACATATATTATTGTTTAAGCCTTACTTAAAGGTATCTGATTAAAAAAAATAATTTTTTTATCATCCATCACTGTACTTATTTTCAGAGATTTCAACTTAAATATATGTATTCAAAATAAAAGTTGTATTAATTTTAATGGTTAGTGAAATTTCCAGATATCGGCTAGCTGTTATTAGAGCTCTTCCGCAACTAAAAAAGCTGGATGACTGTCCTGTTGAGACTTCAGAAATGGAAATGGCACAGAGGGTTGGGAAGCCACTTACTCATCCTGATGTTTTGCAGGTATAATTTTTCTAAAATCTGTGTAGAATTTAAGTTGTTTTTTAAATTTATTAATTGAAACAAACGTTTTTCAAAGCTGCTTTCACATAAAGGCCAAAAATTGTTTAAAAGCATTAAATACTGATGTGATAGAAGGAGGAATAAATAATTTAATAATATACTTTTATTCATAGTAAGCTTTAGCAAAATTAAATGAAAAAAAAATAATTACCCTCTCAGGGCTTCAATTAGGACTCTCTTTTAATCGTTTGTTTTATTTATTTATTTATTTTTTGAAGGCATAATTGTGTTTTTATATTAATTACAAAAGAAAACTATGATTGTTGTGTGAATGTCAAATTTGATCCTAGGAAATTTAGTGTAATATAATGAAGATGTAATAAAACTATGACTAACTTTTTTTTATCAATTCTTCTATCTAGACAGTTTTTGGCCATTTCATCATTACCATTAATAAAACCTTATTCATATAATCCAGTTATGAGACACTAAATTTTGTAAATACAGAACCTAAATGTATGGCTTATCGCAAGAACAGTAACTCAAGTTTTTATGGGTAAAGTTAATTAGTTTTGAATAACCTTAAGATTTATAAGTTAAAATGACAGTATTGTTACATTGGGAATTATTGATGTTATCCTTTGAAAACACAATGTAATTTTTGTTATTATATACGTTCATAATCCTTTTTGATAATAAAAACTCTATGAATGTGATAAATTACAGCATTAGTTCTTGCATTAAACCTTTGAATTATACTCGTAAGTGCAAGGTGATGGACACCAACATATTATGCATGTAATATATGCTTTCACTTTTTTAATTATGTTTCACTTTGTATTAATCACTTAATGAAATATTAAAAAAAAAAAATTATTATTTTGTAGCTTGTTTTTTGAACATTTCTTGTCATAGATAACAATTAATTTTTTTCTCCTTTCTTTGTTTTACATTTATGTGTGATTATTTGAACTATTGAATAAGTTTGTAGCTTCTGTTAATTTATATTTTTTTTAATAAAGCCTTTTTATGGCTATTGCAATTCAAAATTTTTATTAATTTGGATTTATATCTTGGTGTCATTGTAAATTAATTGAATTTTTTTCCCCCTGAAAAGAAAGAATGTTTCATGATTACATTTTATGAATATGTTAATGAATATTGACTGGTATTTTCGTATAATAAGACTAATATAAGAAGTAGAAATTTCATCTTACGAGATTAAGATTTCTGTTGCCATCCTTCATTCCTTAATTATAACCAAAATCAATTTTTTAAAAGCTATACCCTTCAAATTTCATTCTGTTATATTATATATATAATTATGTTACTTTCTTTACTGAAAATGTTATGAACTTATATAATAGTCATATACATTGGTTGAAAATGAAATTACAACACCCAGAAAGAAATCCATTGTTAGGTTATGAAGTTATATTTAAAAGTTTAATTAAATTTTCAGTTATCTTTACATCACATAGAAACAATTTTTTAAATTAAATCTATTAAATGACTTTATACAAATTTGTCCATTAATTAATCTAATTTCTTTATTGGAGTGTAATAGGATATCTTGTGTCATTTATTATATCTGTGCTAAAGAATTTCTTAATTCAGATCTTGTTTACTCTGAAGAAATCAGTAACTAATAAAAAAATTATTTCTTTCAGATTGAATTGGTTTCACTCTATTCTACCTCATTGGGGATTGATCTTTTCAAAATTAAATAGTTTCTGTCAGTAGCTATGATTTTATATTATTTATTTATTTTGGAAATAATTATTATTAATTAGGAAATCTGTCTATAGGCTATTCAGTAGTAAAGGACGGTTAATATTTTTTAATAATTTTTTATTTTTTATTTAGTTAGGAAAGTATATTCATTTAAACCAGCCTAATATTTCATTCTGTAAATCTTTTTATTTGATGAAATGAAATACAATTTTAATGACTGATTTTATTTTCAAAGCTAGATTTAACTTGTACAATTTCGTATTAATATGGTCGCAGTTGTATTTTTAGACCATGAAATAAAATTTTATGAATATTTATAAACATGAAATGACACTGCTCTTAGTAGTCAAAACATTCGTAAAGTCATATTATCATTGAATCATGATATATTAATTGTTATTTTTAGGTTGTAAATTAACGCAACGCACTGTGCAAGCCTAACACCGATTACCACTACTCACTCACTGCCTTAATAAAATACTGTATCTATTGCACTTATAAATACAACACAATCGCATACTCTTTATTTTTAAAACAATATTTTAAAAAAAGTGAGTTTGCATAAATCTCTTCTCAAACTACATACGAACTCTGACAAGCAATTTTTTTTCAATTGATTCTAAGGTTATCTACAGTACAGCTTGAGAACATTTCTTTAAAAAAACTATTGGCTCCTCTTTAAACTGACATTGTTATGGTGAACAAAAGTTTAGTGTGAATTTTTACAAATGCTGTTTTTAAATCTGTAAAAAATCTAATTAAATATTTCTTTGGCAGAACTCCTATTTATTTTCCATTTGTAACAACTTGTTTCGGAGACGATGCTCCATCTTCAGGCTTCTCTTAATCTGTGATTATTTTTACATTGTCATCCTCACTTGTTAATTACTAATGTATGACAATTGGAAAATAATCACAGATTGAGAGAAGCCTGAAGATGGAGCATTGTCCCCGAAACATGTTCTAACAAATCGAAAATAAATAGGAGTTATGCCAAAGAAATATTTAATATTATTACTTCTCCTTCAGCATAAAAGGTTATAAAAAATAGTTTTTGATTTACCATAATGCATTTCTTTTCAACATACTTCCAATTTCATATTAAATCATTTCCTATTATGGGTAAATTATTTTATGCAAATGTGAAATTATATATGTATATATATATATATAAATATTATACAGTTAAAGCTCCTTATAACAAAGTTCTATATACATATAATATCAGTATTTTTGGAATCTTAAATTTTTGACCAAAAAAACTATTCATTATAACAAGATGCCTAGATGAAACTCTCTGAAAACATACTGCTAAGTTTACTCTCAAACAGTTTTGATTTACTGAAGTTAGTGTCATTAAAATTGATAGGAGTTTAGCAGGCAACTTTTCTCTTTAAAAGATTTTTCCTCACACTCCTGTTCCTAATGATGCGACGGATTGTATTTTGACAACTTCCTTTCAGAACATTCAACTCTTACAATGGTTCTTCTCAACTTTAAACTTACTGATACATACTGCAAAGGTGTTATTAAACTGATTAATAGGTAAGGAATATGAGGGTGCTTGAAAAATAGGAGACAATAACAAAAGAACTTTGAAAGAATTTTTCAACTATAAACTTGTTTTTATTCTGTGCTCTCAGAAACATGTAAATAAAGTGAGATCTGAATAAAATTATTAATTATTTTATTGATATCCATTTTTTTCTATTTCTCTCTTTCTATTTTTGTTGAGGAAGTAACAGTTCTTTTTAATGACCATTTATACTTGTTTTTTTTACTATTTTTTCTCTTTGTTATCAAATCTTTTTCTTCCATTCTTTTCTTTTTACATGTTATTGTATTAAGTAATTTACTATTCTTATTAGCAATATTTGTTTATTTTTTCTTAAAACTTACTTCTCTTTCCTATGGTACCAAGGAACATTTTCATCTTCTTCATTACAATTTTTATTCACCTGCATTTCACTATTTTTTTTATTGAAACAGGATATGATGCCTTGACCAGCTTCTGCTCTTTCCTTACTTTAAACAAGTGTCTGCTTTAAATTTTATGATATTGGCTTAAATAATTTTGTCTTCAATTCTTTTTATTGCTTATGGTGCATAATTTTTGATGTTTTAAATGGAGTTTCAATCATTGACTCATAGCTACTATCACCTATGATTCTAGGTGTTGTTCCATTTCAGTTTCTACCAGTTAAATATTATTTTGGAATTACATCTTTTTATTTACTTTTGTTTATATAAATGTTTGTATTTTTTATAGGAGTACTATTCAAACTCAGATGATGAAGACGATTATATTTACACAGGGCAACAGATGATCAAAGAGGTGGGATTTCAAACAGATAGTTTTTTCTTCATTTTTTTTTTCATTCTGTTCAAAATGTAATATTTCATTTTTTTTAAGTGTAACCAAGCCATTTTAAATAATGAAGAAACTGAAATCGAAAATGAAACTTCTGATCTGTATATAGTAGGTGGATATTATGTCTTCATTGCTATATGATAAAGTAATTTCAAAATATAGAAATTATTGTTGGATGTATAAATGAGGTTACGATAATTTTAGGATTTGGATCCATATTGTTGTTCTTCATAATGGTATAAAAAAAATGTAACAGGTAAGGAATTGATAAAAATAATTATAATTACACATTTTTAAAAGGAATAAAAACATAATGCAATACGTTTTTCATTCACCTGGGAAAAAATATACAGATTTAATGAATTTAAATGAATGATAAAGAAATTCAACCTCCACGGTTGGCTAAATTTCATGATCATGATGGCTGTCCACTGCTCTGAATGTGATCTCATTGTGAATTATTACTTGTTATATATTTCAGCTTAGACAATTCCTCTAGGATTAGTTACATATTATGAAGCTCTCCAAAATGTTTTGGTTTCATATGATTTTTAAATATAGGAACTACAAATTCTTAAACGTTGTATTTCAAAGTTTATTTTTTATTTTTTGACAGCCATAGGTTCAAAAGTTTTTTAGAGTATTAAATGTGTACATTATATTTTGAAAAGAAATTCATTGATTCAGAAAGTGTTGTGTATGACTGGTATTTTCATAGACAATTCTAATTGGTCTCTCATTGCTTACAATCATCCACAGAAATTAATTTGTTAGTTTTCAAATAATATAAACAAACAACTTAACACCTGCATGAGCACATAATAGCGTCTATTGTATAATGTTCCCTATTTAAGCCTCACTGGCATGATATTTATATTTTCCTTAATCACTAATGTAGCACTGTTGAAGTTTAATATGAAATATTTTATTTAAATATTTTTATAAATTTAATATTATTCATCTTCTTCTAATAAATACAATTTTGTAATATTTTTGTTTATTTTAAATATTCATTTGTACAGATAAGCTCATCTAATATTTTTAAAAAAATTATAGGAAAAAAGAAGTCCGTCCCCAGAACCTGATTATCGAACTCGGAACAATTACAGCCCTGAACCCGTCCAGTAAGTTTATATTATTAATAAATCTGTTGCAATTTATTGATATAGTTAACAACGTGTGATTCAGTTTATTGATTATTACATTTCTATATCAAATCTTTAGTCAAATTAAAGATTTTCTTCTTTCTTTAATTTTTTTTTATTATTTTCATACAGATATCAAAGAGGGAGCAGGGATTTTAGCAGTTCTTATGAGGTAACTAATTTTTTATTTTCATCAAATACATTAGTTATACCTTTGTATTTGCAATCTGTGATTCATGGAACATTAAATAAAT
The DNA here is from genome assembly GCA_003667255.2 of Euschistus heros. NCBI lineage: Eukaryota > Metazoa > Arthropoda > Insecta > Hemiptera > Pentatomidae > Euschistus > Euschistus heros. Next base: position 748,324 of record RCWM02000372.1, on the reverse strand, counting down.
ATGTTGATTGCTGATTTTTAGCAAGGTGATAGTTAGTCCCTTGACCATTGTTTAGGGTAATTTAAATATGTAGAATTTTGTTAATAATAAAATTTATTTAATTTAGTCTACCTTATTTCATTTTATGATATCACTCTACAACTTCAAATTTCAGATAAATTGGTTTTAGGTAGGGAGTAACGTATTGGGTAAAGCTCTAAACTCATAATACATGGATCCAGGGTTGCAGTCTGCCTGTGGATTGAATATTTATTTTCTATTATGTCGGCAAAGATTTTAAAATTATTGATATGAAATATCACCATTTTGATTCTAAAAATTTTTACATTTTTCTACAATGGTTTGATTGACACTCTCCATTATATATGGAACTTGGTCTTCAACTCTTAAGCAATATCCCCTTCAACTATTACAAAATTAAATTTTAACAATAGCATTCTTTTAAATTTTGCCTGCAGATAAAAAAAATAATATGTATATGAAGTCCTTAAGGAACAATGCAGCCTGGAATGGTAAAAATTATACTTAAAACATCATAACAGATGAGAATAAAACGAAAGCCGAAATAAATGTCGATATTATTATAGGCAAAAAGTTTTTTTTTGCACTAATTACTACTCTATACTCTATGGAAATGACATAGGCACAAGGGGATCAATTTACCATTCTAAGACAAGTGGTTGTCTACAGCTGTGAGACTTGGTTTCTGACTCAGAAAAATGAGAGATCGCTAAGATATGATTTATAGGCAAGGAATGTCCTGAGAGAGATATATGGCCCATGAAAACAAATGGCAATTGGCTTATTACAAAAAACCTAGAGCTATATGAGCTCTATAAAAGTAATGACTTAGTGGTCTCTGTTGGAAGGTATTACCTCAGAGTATCAGAGCGGGAAGTGAGATTGATAGGAATGCAGAGGATGGAGGGAAATTGTTTAGAAGAATGCTATTTACAAGAGGCTATCCTCAGCTATTAACAATGTTGAAGCTGACCTTAGCCATATTAGTGAATGAATATGGTCAGTCTAGTATGTTAAAAATGTGGAAGATTAATGGAATGTTTTTACAGAACCCAGTCCATTAAGGAATGTCAAGTTCATTGATAATAGTCATCTCTTCATACTATTTGGGAAGAATGGTTTATATTCATGATAATGAATGTGACCACTACATGAAGTGTAGAATTCCAAAACCAGATAAGTCCATTTTAAAAAAAAATTTCACAGCTTGTCGATAAAGGTAAAGGTTAGAGTGGATTAGGAAGGGGAATTATTTTTTGTATTTATTTTTTTTTTTATTATTATATTTATTTATTTTTTTAGTATTCAGCATTATTTAACTACTTTTTTGCGAATACCTACTAAAGATAGACTAGTAGAAAAACAATGCAATATAAAAAAAAAATCTGGATTTGGGACTCAGCTGGTTTTAGAATTCCATGCCTCAAATATCTTAATATCGTTTGATTTAAATAAAAAAAAAAATTGTAATGAATTTAATTCAAACAAAGAAAATATTGAATTGAAAAATATTGAAAAGATTGAAAACCTTTCACAAAATTGATAAAGAAGTATTCAGATTGAAGTTGTAGTACTTAGTTACATTATAAAGGGTTTAAACAAACTCAATATGTTTTTAGGAATATAATCCTTGAGCACTAACTTTCTTTCATAATTTATATATATTTATTTGAAAATGAAAAATATGTACTATCTTTGATTGATATTGTGGGTCACTATATAATCATAAAATATAATAGAATACATTAACTACAACATTTTGAAAAAAAGTGTTATCATTTAATATTATTTATTTTTTTAAATGTTTTTTTAGCAAGTGAATGAACAAAATTCATATAACAACAGTGAAAGCGGAGACAGTCGGGATATTTACTCTGAACAAATAAACCAAAACCAACAGAACCATAGGCAGCCTATGACCATAACGTACAAGGTAATTTATTTTTAACGAAATTTAAATCTATATTGTACATGATTTGTGTGCTTATATATAACATTGTTTTTCTAGAACTTAAATTTAGTATTTGTAATTTTCAATTGAAAGTTTTCATTTTAGAATAGCTTAATTTAATTAGTATGTGTTTACATTTTCTTATTTAGTAAATAAGTATTTTTTTGACTAGCTGCATTGTACAATATATCCCACTGTACTATCACAATTTGACATTTAGCTTTGCCAAGCAAAAGATTGGTACTTTACAGAGAGGCCTCCTATTTTTCAGCTTTTTAAATTATTTTAATTAAAACAATATTTCTTTTGTAATCCAAGAGATTGGCCCGACACATTTTCAATGGACAAGTTGCCTTGAAGGAGGTAATACTATCCTTTGATTGATGATGCCTTGTAATACTAGCTCCACACTTGATGTATAATTTTTGCTTGGTTGAACTATAGATTTGTAGCTTGAAACTTTGTATTTCATAGAGCCTTAATAGGATATCCACTATCACCTGTAATTTTGTGTTCATTATTAAATTACATGTAAAGAGGAAGCCGAAGTGGTACAAAGCCTAACATGCTATGCTTTTAGTCAAAATAATTCATTAGATACTAAAATAAAGTGTATATATATATAAAACATAGTTCTATATAAATAACGTAGTTAGAAGTTACTAATTTAGTATTGGACAGCAATGAATTCCTTATTGCTAATGATAGTGGACAAATTATTGTAACAATATTCAATTTACTGGGTATTTTATTTTTTATGCTGTTCTACTTTAGCCTCATAAAAGAGGCACATTTTTGAAAAAAATATGATGGTGCCATGCATTATAAATAATATGCCAATTGCAACAATTTTCTACATAATACAGATATCATTCATTCAATTTTTTTTTTTTTTAATTAATTATGATTGTTCCCTTTAAATGTGAGATTATGTAATTTAGTTAAATTAATTTTTGATCAGAAGCTAAGTCAACTTCTCGATTACCTCTTCTGACCTTTCCATCAATATACGAATAAATTGGTGTTGATAGGGTTAGTTTAAAATAAAAGTAACACAACTATTTTAATCTAGGTATATACAGTGATTGGAAATACAAAGGATACTGAAAAGTTTTGCAATACAGCTTTATTTATTTAATTTTTTTAAATAATTTCCCCCACACTCAATACACCTCTCCATTGGTCAAAACCAGTTCTTAAACCAGCTCTGCCAAGTTTCGTATGGGAGTCACACTTGTCCTAAGCCCTCATTTGCTCTGAGAACCTCGTCACAAGAAAACCATTTTCTTTTCAGCTTCATTTTCAAATGTGGGGGCAGTGCAAAGTCACAGAGAGCAAGGTCTGGACTGTAACGAGGTGCTCAAGAAGTTTCAGTAGTGCCAATTGTGGCCAAATACGAGTATTTTGTACCAAGTTGTAGGCTCTGGCCCAATGAGCTTGAGTTTTGTTATTGTGGAGGTTCCAGGTGTCCATTCTTCACTTTGGTCGCAGGGTTCTCATGGACTCTTATGTTTTTAGTCAGGTACTGTTCAGTGTACCAATTAGCTGTGAATGTCTTCTTTCTGTCCAAAACGACATGCTCTACAATTTCACTCGATCTTAAAAATATAGCGATCATTTTTTTCATAACAGATTGGGGTTTTCTGACAGTTATAGGTGTATCCTCATGATGAAAAACCCAAAATTAGTTTTGGGCCTTGGTTGGCACATCATAATAGTACAGCCAAGTCTCGTCATCTATCATGGTGCTGTGAGATTGTCCCTTGTCAAATATCTTCAGCATCTTTCTGCACTGTCACATAGTAAATCATTTGCTCTTCCATCAGACTATGTGGCACCCAAAGATAAAAAAAGTTTCTTTACGTGTTAATAATCTTTTAGAATGCATGAATTGTTGTTACATAAAAGTGTAAGGTCTCCTCAATATGTTGATATTTCACTTATTGTTCTCTATTATCATTTTCCTCATAGCAATAATGTTTACCTCTTTTACTGACGTTCTCGACCTTCCTCCTCTCAATGTCCTCCACAGTGAAATTGCCGCTTTACTGAAATCTTTCTACCTACATTTCAATCTACTCCTTGGAGACTCACTAACTGGTTAAGCACTGATAACCATTTTTACCACTTTACATTCCTAATTTTACAAAGCAAAATTTTTTAAGTGATCCAATAAAAAATTTTGTTATTGAACAATTTGGGTTTTTGAGAATCAACTGTATTTGATGTAATTATTTTCTGTTTTATATTTTGTTTTGTTTTTTGTATTAAGTGTTATATTCAGTTATAAAATCTTTTCAGTTATTACAATTATGCTTTTTTTTTTTTTTTTTTTTTTTTTTTTTTTTTTTTTTTTTTTTTTTTTAATTGTTAACATAGTACGAAGAGGAACCAACTCCAAGACAGCAAAATCACCGAGCTCAAGGAATGCTTCCGAGGAGCAGGACTGTAAGTTTACGAAATTAGTTGTTTGTATGATGCATGCAAATAACGTAATTTACTGTTTCTTAGATTATATTTAGCTCTGATGTGAGTAATAATTTGATGCAATGCATTTACAATTTCCTTCCTTATTCATTATAGTTGTCTTTTCATGTGCGACTTTAGATAGTTTGAAAGTAATACAATTATTGTATAAACAGATCTTTTTAGATAAATTGTTTTGTTTTTTTTAATTTATAATCTGTTAAGTTACATAACTGTGTTAATATGTAACTTGATAAAGTGTTTTGTTTTCTTATCTCCTAAGAACTGTGTTGTTAAAAATTTTCTTTTCATTATTAATTTTAAATAATATAGGGGTTCCATGGGACAAAACTAGGACTTAACAAACCAAATTTCCTCTAATAAGAAATTGGTCAGTGTCCAATCACTACCCTGAACCATGGTTTGAAAGAAATTTCCTGGGTGATAAAGACATACAAAATTGATTACATATCGGACAGAGGATAATCAGATGAATATACCGTCTAGCTATACCGTCCTTGTGTTGTGTGATTGATTGTATTTTGTAATTATAAATTACTTCTTGGACTTAATCTCCTGAAAAAAGTATATTCAGTTGCTTTTCTTAACTAAGCAATTATATGATTGAACAATGTGACTAAAAAGCAATTATTTTCTAATAATTAGTAATTTTTTTTTGTTTTATATATATAATATGCAGTAGAACCTCACTAATCCGCCTCCTAAATAAATATCTAGCAGGAGGTTTTTATGACTCATAGGTTTTATTACTATATTGCCTTATAGTATTTTATATATTACTATAGCCTTCCTCTCTTTTCAAAGCATTAAGAAGAGTTGACTCACCAGCCGCACAACCAAGATCAGGCTGTATACAACACTAGTACTTGTGTTGTATTGTGACGGTAGCCACATATGCCTGCGAAACATGGACTATTAGTAAGTCAGTAACCAAAAAACTGGACTGCTTGGAAAGGAAAATACTCAGATGTATATTTGGTCCAATAAAGAATAACGGTATGTGGCGGCGAAGAAAGAACCGGGAACTATACAATTTGTATGGTGACTTGCCATTGACGGTTTTCATAAGGGTGTAACGGCTCAAATGATGGGGCATATCTACCAGATGGGCGAGAGCAGAACATGTTGAAAATTGTTCTGGGATAGAACGAATGGAGGAAGACTTCGCGGAAGACCTAAGAGAAGATGGTTCGATAGTGTCTCCAAGGACTTAAAACTATCTAAGATATATCTAAAACGAGCAGCTGATCAGGAGGATTGGAGGAAGGCTGTGGAGCAAGCCAAGGACAGCTTCATGCGTCTGTTGCGCCAATATAGAAGAAGAAGAAGGTTTTATTACTCAGTGGTGCAATTTCTCTATATATTTTTAGATAAAACTTTGTTGAACAATATTTTATATGTATCATTCGTTATATATAATATATTGTATTTTTTCCTATTTTACAGACTGATGGTGAACTTGGTCATATTAATTGCCCGAACTGTTGTACTCTTCCACCTCAGAGGAGGCCTAACGAAAGGGTAAGCTACATGAATTATATATTTATCATTATATATAAATGAAAAAGGGTTAATCTTCAATATATCTGCCAAATTATTATTTAAAGATTAATCACCCAGCACCAGGGATTAAAACAGATGAGTTCAATTATCACTGCTTGATATAAACTTTTATTCAGAAGAGGTTGAGCATAAAATGGTGTGAGCTTGACATGAATAATTGCTTCAGAAATAAATGAAGATATGACTGAAGACTAATAGATAAGATATGATGTATTTCACCAGTAAAAATATCATTTTATGGTCAAGAATAATATAAAATAAATGACCATTGATAATTTTGACTAGTGTATTTCTTTTCTAACTTTGCAACATAATGTATACTTCTTGTTCTTCTTTTTCTGCGATCTTCCCTTAGATGGCCAGGTCGGGGGTCAAGATGAGGAATTCAGTGGTCCTCTTAAGGTCCTCCAGGTCACCATACAGCTTGATCCGCACATCGGTTGGAGAGGGCCAGATCAGCTTCCTTTGCTCAGAATAGAGCCTGCAGGTCTGAAGGATGTGCTCGGTATTTTGTTCACCCTCTCCGCACTCACAAAGGGGGATCCAATATGTAACTTATTGAACAGGTGAGCTCTGAGCCTGTTGTGCCCCGTTCGCAGTCGGAAGATGAGGACCTGCTCTCTTCGAGTGAGTTCGTAGATTGCATCTCCAGGGTCGTGATGTGGATTATGTATATGTTATGTATACTTATAACATATAATATTTTTTATATTTTACAATATGTAATTAGTTGGGTATGCCTGAGAGTTGATCCATTTACATTAACAACATTTCAATTAAACAGACCAACACATTTTAGTACTTAAGACTAATCTTTAACAGAAGGGTGACCTGCGGTCCAAATCTGAAACAACAACACCAAAGCTTTAAGAGAAGACCGAAACTTTTATTTCTCCTTATACTTAAACAATCAACATTGAAAATTGGACGAAGACTAAATCCTTGTGTTTCAACTTTTCGACCTGAAAGGCAACAAAACATTGGCACACAATTATAGTATTTTTACTTGGACATGTTTCTGTTTGACTGCATCCCTGATTATCTTCTTCTTTATTCATCTTTACAGTCAACTATCCTTTTATTATTTTAAAAAAATACAGTTTCCTGTCAAAAACTTTAAAACTCGTTACAAAATCACTCTGGTAAGTTACTAACAAAACATTACATACAAAGTTATTATAAAGATCATTTCAAAATTGGACATAGCAACAAACTTATAAAAAATATGGCCTCGAGAAACATACCAGAAAATTCCCAAAAATACTAAAAAGGAATCGGTTTAGGGACCATAAACTTTTTCAAGTTAGGAATAAATACCACTGAGTTGTACCATCTCCCTACTATATGCCAGTTATATTTTCATGTTTGGGAATGTGTGGGTTGAAAATCTGAGGTAAAAAAAAAAAAAAAAAAAAAAAAAAAAAAAAAAAAAAAAAAAAAAAAAAAAAAAAAAAAAAAAAAATTCCAACCAATCCTTTGATTTCTTTCTTTTTTATTTATTTAGAATTATAATTTTTTTTTTTTTTTTCAGAGAACAAACGTACTAAATGCAGTTCTTTGTTTGATAAAGGAACTCGATTATCCAAATCTTGAGGTTGTTCAGATGGCAGTCAAATGTAGGATGGAGGAGCTGTGTAATGAAATGTAATTAATTTAAGTAACAAAAACTGATGTTATAATATTAATTTGAATTAAGTTTATTGATAACAAAGTGATATTAATTAGCTAAGTATGTTTTATAAAATTACTCATGAATGAACCTTTTAAATAGTAAGTTAAAAAGGGACTTATTATTATAATTTTTTTTTTTTTTGTCTCTGAATTGTTTTATTTCTAGACTGTATTCTGGTAATGGTGGCAGACCTGTCATTTTATGAATTAACTTATGAGTGATAATAGGAAAGCTGCAATATTAAATAATTACCTCATGTTCCTTATCGTTGGTTTCTATACAACTTTTAAAAGTGTACTTATGGAACGATTAGAATTCTTGTGCTATTAGTATCTACTAATCTTTGTTTAAAAAAAAAAAAAAAGATTATAGAGAATAATATAGTTACTTATGAAATCAGTCCTAAACTTTCGATGTTTTTTTTGTAAATATATATTGTAGTCATAGTTCTGTTATATACTTTAACTTTAACTATAAAATATCATGTTATAGTACTTAAAATATTTTGTTGAATACTTGTTAGTATGTTTGTTTAGTATATTTTGATGAGATATTGATTTTTCAGTTTGTTACCCATTGATTCTTCTTAGATTCAGAAGGGAAAAAAATGGTTGATTGTTTTTATTATTGAATGTTTTCATCTGTTTTTTTGTTTTATTTTTTTCCAGTTGATATTTCTACAGTTGGTTAATTTTCTTATGCCATTTGATCTTGTGCCATTACTATCACTTCATTTTTGCTTCAGTCGATATTAATGGCTAAGTTTAATCAAAATTTATTAATTTACTTACTGTTTTAAAAAATAAGTAATATTTAATTAACCGCCTTTATTGTTGTAATAACTACTTTAAGTTGAATAAAAAATGAATTCGTCCTATTATTATAGAAAACTTTTTGTTAAATCATCCGTTTGATACAAAATATGAATTTTTAAAGTGAATATAATTTTGTTGTGTGTTGCATGAATTTTTCAAAAGAATTTTTGGAATTAAATGTATTCATAAATATTTTTATTGGTTTAAATATTGAATAAAAATAAATGTTATTAGGATTGGTGAATTAATTGCCACTTCTATTGGAATTATATTATTCTAATAAAATAATCCCAATAGAAGTGGCAATTAATTCATCAATCCTGATTGTATTGATCCTTCTATACCATCATGCGTACCTCAAGCAATGTTGTTATTGTTCTTCTATATCCATCATAGTTTATTATTTGTTGAAACAAATGTTAAAATAGTTTTCTTTGTAATGAGTTAAACTATAATTACTTACAGTTATATCTTTTTTTTTTTTCTTTATGTTTCTTTTTTTGAATTAGCTTTTTATTCTCCTCTTTTTCATTTTCTGATGGAAAATTGGAGTAATAATCTCCGTCCATCGTGAAGTGACATTTTACAACAAATCTGGCTCATGTTTTTCTTGCCTCTGTAAGTCTATACGTAAATAAAATGAGTGAATGTACCAAGTAAGCAAGAAGTATGTGTTTTTCAATTATTTCTGTTGATGTAAATAATTTGTAAAGTAATCCATGCCAATTTACATAATAAATGACTAGTTTACCAAATGCATGTGCAATAGATCTAAACTATATTAAAAAGATGAAATTTATTAATATTTATTTAAATTTTCACTAATTCAATAATGGAATTTTTCATATTTTAATAAAAAGTGTTTTTTTTTATAATTTTGTAGATAATAACTGCTGTAATAAACAATAAAATATGGTGTCGCTTAAAATTTATTCCTGAAATTTATCTCTTTATTTTCTTCACAGAGTAGTTCAATAAGTTAAAGACTATCTTATAAAATTACTACATAGTGTTTTACAATTATTTCATAATGTGGTTTGAAAAAATTGTAAGCCAATCTAATGGCCAAATGAAGGGAGTTGTTTTTTGAAAAATTATTATGAATTTAATTAATGTTTATAAGAAATAATGATGTAGATTTATTTCAGTGTGGTACATAGTCTCTGGCACACTTATGTGTATTGACCCATGTTTAAAATGACGCTAGCATCTTAGGAGCTTAGGTTTTATCTTTTGCAGTTTAAAATGTATTGAAATTTATATCTCTTCATTATATGTGTGTTTGAAATGATATGTCAGTGTTTGAGAGTAATATTAACATTAAGAATGATTAAATAACTATTCCTTAATCAGAAATTCAATTATTAATTGGCTTGTATATAACTCTCTTCTGGCGCATATAATAAATTGTTTTTATGACTAAATAGTTGATTTTAATTGCCGGTCTTGATTTTATCTTGACTTTGTAATTCAGTGAGTTATAATAAATATTCACCTCAATAAACAAATGCTGAGGATTCAATTTGTTTTCTTTTTAAATACATTGAAATGTGAAAATCACATTCCAAGAATTTTTTCCCTTTTAGAACTAACAGTTTTTATAAGAACTACATAATTGGTTGAAGTGTTTTTGAATTATAATTTTATTTTATTCTTGTTTTTACAATTGAATGGGTCCGCCGAAAAACGTTCTAAGCCACAAACAAAATTTTGAGTAATCAGTAAAAGAAAATCATGATCTAAAGTTCTTGTTAGTTTTGTAAGTTAGATTTTTTTCACCTTGTAATTTGTTATATTTACATGTATAATAACATAATGTATTACTATATCATACTATGACGTACTATTTATTAAACCTTTAAAAACCTGTAAAATCGCCACTTCAGAAATTTTATCACTTAGAACATTTTTCGGCGGACCCATTTAGTTGTTATTCTTGAGCACAGATGTTTCATGTAATACTTAGTTGTTACAAATAAATGATCAAATTAACATTTACCTAATTAAAACTACAGAAAAAAAATAATAAAACTTCTTTTTTAGGGTGAATAATTATACGTTATAGTTCTATTTTATATTTTGAATAATAAGTAAAGGGGACTTGATGGCCGAGCAAGTTGGGATGAAGGTCTCAGCATGCTCGGTACTGAAACCTACCTGGACGGGTTAAAATTTATTTTGTGGCAGACCCACAAAATGAATTTTAACCTTCCAAACATGGCTAAAATATGTTGGTAACCTGTAGGACAACCCCTCCTTCCTGCCCTAGTTGGAGTACTTAAGGACATTAAGCCCAAATAAAGAAACAATAATATTAGTATTAAGAGTTTCAATTCTATCCAAGTTAATTTTCTTACCATAGAAATTTATTGTTTTGTTATTATCAAATTTTTACTCTCTGCTATTTTTTAGAATATTATATTTATATTTATTTTATTTTATTTTATTTTATAAGAAACTAAGAACTATTACAAATTATAAAAATATCTTTCTCTTTTTTTGTACTGGCCTTAGGTTTCTAAAATGAAGTATAATGATTACAAAAAATCCTCTAATCTTGTTATGGTCGTCGCAAAAGTGTTTTTATTATTTTATTTGGGCGACTTATTGTCTATAGAATAAGATAATAAAGATAATATTAATTTAATTATTTTTTTTTAGTTTTTATTATTTTATTTGGGCGACTTATTGTCTATAGAATAAGATAATAAAGATAATATTAATTTAATTATTTCTGTGTTATCAGTGTCAGTGCTTTGAGATTTATTTTAAAATATTTCTCCCCTAAATACTTTACACATAATTTTCTATATATAGGAACATATGCTTGAATAAATATATGTGTGTTTATACTTTTTATTCTAGTTTTCTTTTATATACTTGATCTATGGTATTTTTTTAAATCATATTTATATGTTCATTGATATAGTTCTTTTTCCTTACAGCAATGAGCAGTAGATAATAGAGCAGTAGCTATGGATAGAAGCTTCGAAAAAGATAAAATATATTTTATTATATGAGGTTTTAATTTCTCAATTAACTAGAATAGTTTTGAAAATAAATTAGCTCTAATCTGGATCAATAATATCAAAATATATCATTTTATATATAATATGTAGATTTTTATAAAGCTGATTATTTTTAAGTTTGCTTTTTATAATTTATAGGTAAGTTAGTGTTTATCATTGGAGAATTATTTCCTGTTTATTAATGCCAATGTTATTATTATACTTATAACTTTTTATTTTGAATAAATAGTATTAAATCAATTTTAAGAATAATTTATGATTAGTAAATCATATTATGTTTAACTTTTAGTCCATGATAACAATAAGCTCCTAGTTAAATTTATTGTATAACTAGCCAGAACAATGGCATAAAAATTAATTTTTTTCGGATGAAGATTCAGTAATAATGTTGATCCTGGAGAGCAGGTTAGTGTCAAAAACTCCGAGGTTGAAGTATTATAATAAAATGAAATGAAAATAAATTTTATTCTGGGGCCATTGCCCCTTAAGAATAATAGAATATCTTATGTAGTGTTCACTATATTTCAACAAAATACCTTCTGTGACCTTTGATTCAAGCATTTCTTTAAATTTATAATTTGTTTTATTAACTAAAAATTTTATCATTTTGAACATACTTTTTATCTAATTTAAAGAAAAGCCAAAGACATCAGTGATCTTTAACCCATTCCCTGCCATGGGCCCCATTTAGGGATCGTGGTTTTTTTTATGATTAACAGTTGGCAGCATTGTTGAAAAAAAAAAAAAAAATGGAAAACTAACAAAGAATTAAAGTTGGCAGTTAATGAGTGAAAATGAAATATGTTTTCATGTGCACTTCTATATATTGATATTAAAAATAAACTTCATAGAATATTATTTCATTAAAATTAATCTTTCAAGAACTAACATAACAGTAATAAAATATTTGCTGATAAAAGTGGCTAGTCTATTCAAACATTTCTTCAGTTTCTTGTGGTATTATCTGCTCGTTGTAAATCAGGGTGTAAATGAGTCCTTCTTTTTTGTTACAACTGCTCACTGCTTTTATATAAGCTGAACTATTTCCGACTTGGAAATGTGTTTCCGTCCCTCCATCAACAAATTCACCCTGTAAACCAAAAAGAATAATTTTTAAGCTAAGTTCTAGGAAAAAGTTGAAATTCTGAGGTAAGTGCAAAAAATTAACAAAAAACAATAATAATATATAACAAAACAATAATCTGTATACCTAGAAGAAATTAGTAAAGTATGGTTTTTAAATTTGTATCCATTGCACACTGCAATAGCATTAAAATATTGAGTGAAAATCAAATTAGCCAAGAGGAGCATTATAGAGGGGGTTGAGATAAATACTGTTCCAAAAATGTGACTAATAGCTGAGTGAGTCATTCAGGCGATAAAGTTAACTCTTTTTAGTAAATCAAGATCTATTCAGAGAGACTGTTTTTTTCACTTAACCACCCTATTTAACCATTCCACTGGTTATCACTCTTCTTTTAACTGAATCAGTGGAAATATCTTTGTAATGAACTATTCTAATCTCACAGGAAAGCAGTTTTGATACTTCTTTTAATGAACTAACTTCTTCATCAGTCCTATTAACTATATAGTAACTATTTATCTTAAATATTTAAGATATATAGTTAAACATATTTTCTAATAAATATGTAAAATTATTTTTGCTGACTTTATAAGAAAATGAAATAATATAATTACCGTTGCATCTACTTTCGCTCCATCCACCCAGATATCAAGTGTATCTTTCTCTAAAAAAAAAAAAAGAAGAAGAAAATAAATTTTACTATAAATGATAAAAAATGTGAGTGAATATTCTCTAGTATTTTTTATACTTATTTTATCTGCATTAATTCAAATGATTTTGGGCTGAAGAAGTCTTTCATTTAAATGTGAGTATGGACACATCCAAGCTAAACTTATGCTTATAGTATCCAACTAATACTTTATATATTCGAGTAAAATATTTTTAACATACAATAAAAAGTTAATATTAATTTATATTTTAGGTTTCAAAAAATTTTATGTTACTGGGAATATGTTGAAGTGAAGTCCTGTTTTTGTACTAATTACTTTTTTTTGAAATGAAAAGCTACCCCTAATAATACATCAATTTTATCCATTCTTATTTAATTACCAGCTCCTTCCCTTGGTATTATCTATTTTATAGGACCTGCATTCAACTACACCATATATAATGTCCTTATTAATAAAACATGTTTGTGAAAATTTTAATATTAATTCTCTTCAGGCTTATCAAAATAGCCTTTATAAATTTTACCTACCTGATAACATATTTAATTGTGACTGATCATCATGAATGCAATGTCTAAATTCATAACTTGCTTACTGTTTTTACTTGGCACTGAATAATGAAGTAATAAACTATTAAAAATAAAGATTAAGTGTACCCAAAGGCTGGATGCAACACAACATCCCTGACCTCACAACTTCCTCTCCATCCCACCACATCTATAGCTAAATTCTCAAGTATAGCCTTGACACAGTCTTCCTATCTCCATGGGATGTTTACCCTCAACTGTGGTTACCAATTTTGTTTTAGAATTCAAAAATATAACTGTCAGATTTTAGTATATGAACTATTATACATATTGCTCATCCGGTGAAACAAAGACGCAATTGTAAAAATGAAATTTTACAGGAGAAGCAAATAACTGAAATAAACTTGTGGATAGGCTAGATTACAATTCAGTCGATGTTTCTACCGATGTATTACAGTATCTATTCGGGAGCACTTCTGATAATAGTAATCTTAGTAATAATTGTTTCCCCGGATGAGCGATATGTGGCTCCAGTATATCTTTTAAATAAGTTTTTAATCACTTCAATTATATTTTTTGTCGTTTTGAAAGAATTTAAACAAAAAGATATAGTCCTCAGCCCAATTGTAAAAAACAAGTGTTAAGTTGACCCTCTCCTCTTAAACGTTGCTTATTAAAATAACAAGCTTTAGCTTTTCCACATCTTGTGGATATCGAAAACCGAATACGTATTTTTAGAGTACATTTTTGGTTAATAATTCTTTAATATTTCACTTTAATTCTTAAGAAATAGGTAAATAGTTTTTTTTTTTTCGAAAAAAAAAATTTCAATAATATATCCTATAACTTATTTTGTTTTGGAACTTCATACATTTGGAACTAACGTGCTCCAACCAAATAAAATATATAACAAAATTAATACACCCAAGTGTATCAAGTAATTTTTTTTTTTTTTAGTAATTAAATTGTTATGCTTATAAAATTTATTCGATTTCAAAAGTGTTTTAAAATAATTTTTTTTTGACAAAAATTCAAGAAAACAACTTATTAATTAAAAAAAATTCTGCAAGAAAATGATTTTTTAGTATTTCATTCGCATTACTTTTTGATTTCATATAAAAATAAAAGGTTGTAAAAGAACTTGGACATTGCTTATTTAGCTTTTGTACTATGCCAGCACTGTAATGAAGACGGAAAATGGTTCCGAGTTAGTGCAGTTGTTTCGTTCTTGATGTCGGTAAATTTTTGCTTCTATTTGTCGATTTTTTTTATGGTAAGTAAGATTAGTCTGTACCTGAAGGATTTTTAGTTATGTTATTATCAAATTAAGTAAATACAAATCAACACGTTGCAATGTAAAAGTATTAATTTTACATTTTAAATAACATTGAATACTTCTATAATATAAAAGTTTTTACAATTTTTGCGAACTATTTACGATTGTAAAAAGTACGTTAACTTTAATGGGAATCCATTTTTCTTCTTTTTTTTTTTAAACCTGTAATTATGTAAAATTTAAATAATAGTTAAGTGGTTACTAAAAAGATGGCGATTGTGTCTACCTCTGTTGGTTGGTATACCTAACGAAAAGGTAAGGATTGGAACTATCAGTTCAGTATTCAAATTACTTGTGTATTTTGCCGCATTTCAATATGTGGATCAGACAATAATTATTGAAATATGGAGAAATGAGTGGCTAAAATAATGAACCACTTGAGGTACTTATATGTAATGGTAGAAAAAGATCAATACAATTAGGATTGATAAATTATTCAATACTCAAAGACTAGTTTCAAATGTTGAACATTTATCATCAGTTCTAAAAACATACAAAACATTTATAACTGGTAATGTTTTGATGTTTTTGTATTTTTTTAGAACTCATGATGAATTCTTAATATTTGAAATGAGATCTTCGAGTAAAAAATTCCGATAGAAGTGAAAAATAATTCATCAATCCTAAAATAGTTAATGCTAGTATTATATTATTAATGCATATCAACAATTATCATTAATAATATAAATTTAAGATAAATATGTAGCGTGTGTGTTACTCAGTTAATTCAATTATAGACTATTTTAACTGTATATTAAAAAACAACAAACTTTCTTTAAATACGCTCTTTTGGTGTTTATTAAAAAACAACACAACTTTCTTTGAATAAGCTCTTTTGGTGTTTTGTTAGTAAATTTTCAAATTAGACCATTTCCTGAGACTGAATGAAAAAAAAAATATTGGATTCATTCTAGCCATGATAATGAACCACACAATTCAGCCAATTCATTAGTAAATTCAATGTAAAATACTCCTCTTTTTTTTTTCAATTGTTTTGTTATATTATCTCATCTCTGAGTAAAACATTGTGTGGATTGTTTTATCACAACTTTTACTAACTTTTTATCTAGTATTATTTAATTATTACATTAAAAACAATACTAATAAACGTTAAAGCATATCTAATTCATCATTTAACCATTTAATCTTTTATTATTACCTAAAACAATCCGATGTGTATCACCGATATTCCATGTACATACTCTCGTTGCTCTTTTTTGTGTAAATTCTTCTAATGGACGTCCTTCTACATAAAGCGAATACTGGTAGGAGAAGCCAGATATAGGTTCTATTCTCACAGAACAATGTGTCTCTCCAATTTGGAATGGCTGATCACCAACCAGTTTGAACATCCAATCAGTGTGAAGAATTTCCTTAAAAACATAATGTTACATGAATAAGAAGTTATAAGTAAGAGTGGTCTATCTGTGTATATAGCTTTCTAGGAACC
Source organism: Euschistus heros (assembly GCA_003667255.2). Lineage (NCBI taxonomy): Eukaryota > Metazoa > Arthropoda > Insecta > Hemiptera > Pentatomidae > Euschistus > Euschistus heros. The sequence goes on along the minus strand of RCWM02000372.1, from coordinate 731,721 downwards.
TTAGATATAAATTTAACAAATAGTTTTATTTTTCATTAAATTTTTTTCTCCCTTTGGACTTGCTAATGTTTAAAAAGTCAAATTAGATATCTTATACTTTTAACCTATTATTGACAGAAATTGGAATTTGATGTTTTATAATTGATACCTTTCCATCTAGCCAAATTACTCTTTTCCCAGTAGCGGTACCATGTTCGAATTGAACAGTATGTAGACCATCAGATAGTGGAACCTGCCATATTGCTACAACGTCACTGCTCATCCTTTACAAATAATTTATTATTTAATATATTGAACTTCTCACTGTTATTAATTGTTTGAATTAACTAAACTACCAAATCTGCTGAAAGTTATAACAGATAACTGTGTCTATCATAATCTTTAATGTGATATCTTAACATGCATTATTTTTTTAATAAAGAACATTTATTATCAAATCTTACCTTATTTTCTTTTGCAATAAACCAACTCTTTGTTGCTTTTGAGTTTACTAAACTGAATGGCCATCAGTATATAGTCCATGGAGATATGTTTGCCAATGGTTGCCAAGGTGCTTCTCTTCATGGAATTCCCTTCATCAATGCATTATGAGGATATTAATCACTTTTTAAATTTTGACTGATATTCAATTTAATTTTTATAAAAGTAGCATTTTTAGTAGTTAAGCTAATTTATTTTCAATATTGTTGAATTTCATCACAAAAAATATTTTTAATAAAATATTTAAAATATTTACGTACTTATATTGATACATTTTCTTCAACAATGTTATTAATAGTTTTTCATAGTGTATTTAAAAAAAAGAAAAAAATGATTTTATCCATATAAGTAAGTATTAAGGTGCTATAACATAGAAGCACTTTTTTTTTTTTTTTAATTGAAAATCTTTCATAAATATTTAAATTTAATTTTTGTCTTTTAATAGCTCTTAAGCCCATCATCTTACTCCTTATATAAATTTATTTCATTTCACATCATATTTCGGGAAAACATCTTTGCCATCCTTGGGTAAGAACTTAAAATTAATACAATTTTATAGATGTCAACTGGTACTTGTGCACTATACTGGTTCCCGTAATTTAATAACAGGTAATAGTGATTATAAAAAAAGAATTGTAACAACTTTTCACATATGTTTATTTGCATTGAATATTTTGTTCTAACCAAAGATCTTGTATATCTTTTAAAATTGCCTCAAAGGAATCCTCTTGTTTTAATTGAGTCCGTTAGTTTACTGTTCTTCACATTACATCTCCATCTAACACAAACTGAATAATATAACTTCATAGAATTACTGCATATATTTTCTTTAAAAATAATGTCTTTTTCCTTAAAAAATGTAACTGTGCTTTCTTCATTATTAATTGTTTTATAAAGCTACTTTAAATTGTACATATTAAACAATATTAATAATCCGTATTCTTTTCGTAACTGAGAAAGTTATTATATTTAAAAAGTAAGTCTTATGTTTATTAAAGTAATATTTATATTGTCACTGTTATCGGGTATCAAATCATGGGGGCCTGTATAGTACACAAGTACCCACCAAAATTACTCCACACATAATACAATTTAATTTTATCTATTTTACTGTGTTTCCACAATGTCAAACTATATACAAATATTACATTTGAATCTGCTTTGTATTACGGGTTCAAAGGTTTATAATCTGTTTACTATGATTGGTTCACTTATATTATTAAATTGGACAATTTTGAACTATTTAATTTAATTTTGTTTAAAAAAAAACTTAAAATTGTCCAATTTAATGATATATGTGAACCAATCATGGTAAAGAGATTATATAAACCCCTGAAGCCATAATACAAAACAGTTTGATTTAATTAAATTGTTGGTGTCTATAAAATTGTATTAATTTAAGGTACTTGCCTGATGATGAGAAAGGTGTTTTCCCGAATTAAATTTACATATGGAGTATATGTTGTACTCAAATGTTATGTAATTGGACATCCTTTAGCATTATTGACTTTTTTTTTTTTTTTTTTTTTTTTTTAAGTAATATAAGATTATCTGTCACCGAATCAAGACCTATTTTACTTGAAAAAAGGGTGATTTTTAGAAACTGTTTTTTCCCTCATTTTCAGGAATTTATAATAAGTAATTAACATTTATGAAATAAAAGAATTCAAAATATTATATTTAAATTTTTAATTTAATTATAACTTAAAGCAGGGGTGCTCAAACGGTCGATCGCGATCGACTAGTCGATCGCGAGTGCTTTTTGGGTAGATCTCGAGAAGAAAAAAAATTTTAATAAGTAGGTAGGTAACTAAACTACAAAAATGTATTACGTAATAAAATAACACTGCTTGCGGCAAAAGGTGGCTTTATCAAAGGAACGCGCGGCACTTGTCAAAGAAAAGCCGTGTTGTTTCTAGACGAGAGACAGTACAGTCTAGTTTCGGGCGGCGCGTTTGACGGGAACATTCGAGACTTTCGTTCACGCCGATATAAATGTTGCGCCTGCAGGAATTGGAGTCATTCTGAATTGTAACTTGATGGCGATCCTACGTCGATACAAAGTTTATTATTAAATAGTGGAAAATGAGTGCAGTGAAGAAATCTAAAACGTATCATTTTAATAAGGATTGGGAGGAAGAATTTTTCTTTTGTATGGTGAAGGGTAAGTGCATTTGTGTTATTTGTCGTGCGTCAGTTGCAATACCTAAGCGTGGTAACTTAGAGAGGCATCATAAAACGGTTCATAAAAACTATGAAAAGGATTTTCCGCTACCGAGTGAATTAAGAAAACGAAAAGTAAGTGATTTGATATCTTGTTTGAAAAAAGAACAATCCATGTTCACAAGACCAGCCAAACAATCAAAAGCTGCTACGATCGCGTCATTTAAAATATCTCATATTTTGGCGAAACACAAGAAACCATTTGAAGATGGATCGGTGGTGAAGGAAGCATTTATTGAAGCGGGTGAGACTTTATTTGGAGATTTTAAAAATAAAACAGAAATCATGTCTGCTATTAGAGAACTTCAGTTATCTCGTCCGACTGTCACAAGGCGTATTGAAGTCATGAGTCAGGACATCGCAGATAAACTAAAACATGATATCATGGAATGTACATACTTTTCTTTACAGTTCGACGAATCCATCGATATGACAGACACTGCCCAGCTGTGTATTTTTATTCGGATGGTATTCAATGACATGTTGGCTAAGGAAGAATTTTTGACAATCATTCCTCTGAAGGGGAAGGCCCGTGGCGAAGATATTTATGACGTTTTCTTCAATTTTGTAAAAAACTACGAGCTACCAATATATAAATTAGTGTGCATTACAACCGATGGAGCACCAGCAATGACTGGAAACAAAAACGGTTTTGTGGCATTGTGTCGAGCTAATGAAGAATTCCCTTCATTTTTTTCATTCCATTGCATTATACATCAACAAGTTTTGTGTTCAAAAGTTTTAAACACGGAGGAAATTATGGGCATAGCAACAAAAATTGTGAATTCCATCCGTGCACGTAGCTTGCAACGGCGGCTCTTTCAGTTGCAGTTGGAAGATAGGGAGTCAGCTGAACACACTGATTTAGTTCTTCACACGGACGTCAGGTGGTTGAGTCGCGGAAAATTCCTAGAAAGGTTTCAAGAATTATTGCCCGAAATAACAGCTTTTCTAGACGAAAGAGGTGATGACACTCAGATTTTGAAAAACGAAAAATGGCTAAATGATTTGGCATTTTTGACTGACATCACAATGCACTTAAACACCGTTAACTTGGAGCTTCAAGGTAAAGGAAAAACTATTATTGAGATGATTAGCGCAGTAAACGCATTCAAAAGTAAATTGCAACTTATGATAGATCAACTGAAAAGAAAGGATCTGAAACATTTTCCGTCTTTGAAAGCAAGGATTCCTCAGTTGAATTATGATACGTATGAGGCTGAATTATCAAATATTTTGGGACAATTCGAAATGCGTTTTTATGATTGCAGTAAATTGGAAAATATAGCATCATTTATGAGTTATCCTTTTTCATGTAAAAACATTGAGGAATTAGCTACTGAAATAGCAAGTCAGTTTAATATGAACTCATGTTCTGTTGAAAATGAGTTGGTGCAGATTATATCAGATATACATCTCAAAGCTACAGCATCTGATACAAATTTCTGGTGTTTTATATCTGAAGATAAATATCCGAATGTAAGGCAAATCGCCCTTCAACTGACGGCATTTTTCGGGTCAACTTACTTGTGCGAGTCTGCATTTTCTGAAATGAAGATAATTAAGTCAAAATATCGCAATCGACTAACTGACGATCATATGTCATCATGCTTGAGATTAGCACTCAGTGGTTACGTACCATCTTATGAAAAGTATGCTGAGGACATGCAGTGCCACGCTTCAACATCCAAAGCCACTCCTTAGTTAAGTTTAACACCATATGTAACTCTTTTGTTTTGTAACAACAAATAAACTCGCAATTTTGAATAACTATGAGTTTTTTCATTGATATTGTAGAGAAGAACCTAACTAAACCTAACCCAAACCTTGACTAAAATAATGTACCTATATTGTGCAGAAAGCTAATATCTATATATGCTACGGTACACCCTACCTAGGTAGGTAGGGTGTATCGTGTATGTACGACAACCCTGCATCACACACACTTGCAGTCTCAGAGTCGATCGTAAGTAGTCTAAAAATATTGAGGTAGATCGCCAGCAGTTCAAGTTTGAGCACCCCTGACTTAAAGTGTTTGTTTATAATTTATATGTGAAATTATAAGGGAAAAATTAATATATCCAACAGAATAACAGATCTATTATTGTATTTATGATATAATTTTGGCAATGCTGGAGAAAGTATTTTAGTGACAGTATATTTTTACATCAGCCTTTCACCCAACCTTATGATATACAATAAATTGTTGGATTAACATTTATAGGTCATTGAATAGGAAAATATGAAATGCCTGCTCGAAATTGTGGTTCATTTTGAAACCATGTCTTTCCCTCTAAGTTTATATACTTACTTGCTGAACAATTGGAGTTTTTATTGGCTTATTGACATGAATGTGACTATGGGGCCTATAGTTTTTTTTTTTTTTTTTTTTTTTCTTTTTTGTTCACCCTCAAAAATCTAATGCTCCACTCTGTTGTTGTTGTTCCTCCGATAGAAAATCTATGAAAATTCCTTTATGAGAAATTTATTGGAGGATATTTTTTGCTATGTAATATTTGTTGCTAGGATCTACCGTTCAGGAGCTATATTGGTTTGAATGAAAAAAAATATGTTTTTATCCCAACTTTGTTTATTTAGAATAATCATTAATTGTTAATTTAATTTAATTATTTAAATGATTTGATCCTTTTAATTCTAAAATGTAAATTGGTCAAAAGAAGGAAAAAGTTTAGAATGATTTTGAAATGTAATCGACAGTTGATTTGAACCTTTGACCTGAAAGAAATACATTTCTCTTTACTTATTATTTCAACATCACTGCAGTATAATATGGGTCTTTTTTAATAGTAATGATACAAAATAGTGCTAATTTCATGACTTGCTCCATTACTTTTTAAGTTGTGCAAAAACCACTCCTGCAAACTGAGAGACATCCAGAGCATCTGAGATCAGAATTTATGATTTTTGCTCATTCAGTGCTTTTAGGGACTAAGAATTCCAAACCACATTCACTATCCCTTTTATTTTGTTGACCTTTTTAAATTATAAATTTTCAAAACAATTTTGATAATAGTCTTTTAAAAGAAAAATATACAGGAGACCATTGCCACAAAAGCTAGATTAAAAAGGATAAAATAATGAATAAAAAACAAAACAACTTTTACTAATTTATATTCTTTATTGGAAAATGTTTTGTCATACCTCTGCCAACATGTTATTTCAATCTTTATTTATTTTTAACAACTCCAATGTAAATTCAAACATATTTATATATATATTTATATATTATGAGGTATCCGAGTATAATTTATATCTCATTTAACTGTTATGAAACACTAACAATGAAATTACGTTTATTTACAAGATGTCTGCTACTAAGCATTTTAAGCTGAATATTGGCACAAACTATGAAATAAAGTTTTGAAGATTCAGTAACACACAAAATTACAATGACAGTGCTCTCTTTACAATATCTATACCCTAATAAATATAAAATTTTATAACTATACAGTAACAATAAAATAGGCATTCATTCTTTAAAGGGATGACTTAAAACACGAACACACAATGGTTTTTTTTTTTTTTCTTGTTTTTGGCATCCTTGAACTAAGGATTTATATCCATTCTATATCTTTGCCAATTATACCAGCTCAAAACAAAATTATTCAAACTCTTCCTCATCAGAATTGCACAAAATCAAAATTTAACAAACAAGGAATACATTTTAAAATTGATTTATGCTTGTTATTAATCGAAGGGGTGAAAATAAAAATAGTTTGACTAAAAAAATTCAACTCTCTTGTTCACAGCCCTCTTTCTCTTGTTCTTTCTAATTGACCATAAACAATTCTTTTTAGAATATATAATATATCTGAAAACATTAAAAAAAAATCAATTGATAATTATTACTTCTTTTTTTTTTAAGAAAAAAAAATTATTGAATTAAAAAAAAAAGAAAAGAAATGTTGCTATTTTAAAAATGATTTAGTTTAATCAGAGAGTTTATAATTCAGATAAATCATAATTTTCCTCTCTTATAATTTCACGACCTCTGACAAAATGGGAATAGAATACCTTTATATTTTTAAATCCTCTGTATTTAATTATTAATTTTTCAATGTTACTTTCTGAAAATTACAAGACAGAAAGATCAAAAATAAATAACTCAAAATTAAAGTCCCAGAACATTAGTTTATAAAATACATATTTTACTATTTATTCTATTTAATGAACATTAAGAGAACTTATGTCTATTATGCCATGAAACATGTGTTAGAACATTAGGAGTTGGAATATTGAATAAATTAAATGAATTCACAAAAAGATAATTCCTTATTAATAAAAACAATAAAAAAAAAATATATTAAAGCAACATGGACTACTCAACTTATGGATGCAATTTGTTTACTTAAATGAAACAGTAGTCTTTTTCCTTAGTTTTGAAAGGAGCGTGCCAATATAATAAAAGGTGCATGAAATATGAAAATGACATTAACAAGGCATTGAACATCAAATGATCTTTCTAAATATCTGCAAGAAACTTTGAACTCTCTATCCTCAACATTAAGTACACAAAAGCTCCTTTTTTTTTTTTTTCTTTTTTTTATTTAATTATAATACAAAGACAGTTTAAATTTATTACATTATGTTTTAAGGGTATATTACACCTGAAATTTAACAGCAAACACTGAATATAAAATAATTTTGTATTGCTATTATAATTTACATTACTTGTACTTCACAAATCAAAACTTTTGAGCAAGGGATAAAGAAGTTTACAACTTTGATTAATTTGGCAGTGATAAACCATTTAGCGAAAAACCAAAAGGGACAAAACTTTAATTGAGTTTTATTATAATAACGTACCTACTTACTATCCACTTATATTGTTGAAGAATGAAAACTATCTATACATATAATTTTAACTGCTTTTGCAAATAACCTTAAGTTAATTTGCACCCAATATTGTACTGAAAGTTTCAAAAAGGTACCGATTTCTACAATGAGTAAAGTATTCTCTTGCTTGCCAAAGGCCAATTGTAGGGAAACATTTGTACCATTTCTAAAGCTATTGTTGACATGAGCACATATATATGTAAATATATATATATTTCCGTACATATATAAAATGAGATAACTTTGGTTCAGATTTCTAATATACATATACAGTTTTAAAATAACTAACAAAGTTTTCAAAACAAGTGGAACATAATCTGATGATAGCACCATAAAATGAGCTTTAAACAACAAAGAAAAAAGAAAACTAACGAAGATAAAAATTAAAAAGAAAAACTGCTTTGTTATTTTGAGATCAAGTAGAATGAATATTAATAATTAACCAAAAATAGTTTTACATGAATTCTAAGAATGTTTTAACATCTTCAAATGAATATTAAAAAAAAAAAAAAGTTTGAAAGGAAGTAGTAGAAAGAATAATGTACATATATACATATTGATATTTTTACATAAAAAGTGCTTATTTAACTATTAAGCACCTGAAAAAGATTTGTACTTTTAACATCATAAAACTATAACAAGCCGTCAATTATAACTTATTTTAAATGACAATAACTACTTACAGTTACAATGACTTAAATAATAACACAATATAATGAGAGGCACTACATATTTATAAATCATAGTTGGCCCGAACAATGTAAATACTAAAGCAGTGGACCACAAACAAATACTTTTAGTCAAGAACGCATTTAAAAAAAAAAAAAATGCCAACTGTATAAAAATAATAGCCATATAACTATAGTAGTCATTTTATAACAAATATTAACAATATATATTTATAAAAAAATGGCACAATATACGGCTGTTTAAGTATTCAGCAAGAAAACATAATTAAAATAGTAAAACCAGTAACTTGTATCTTTTTTTTTTTAACAATTATGATACAAATTTATAAAGATTCAGTCATTTAAAATAAAACTCGAGAAAATTATATTACGTAATAATCATATTAAATGATATCACATAAATAGTTATTCAAAGTTCTTTGTACTCAATTATTATTATATAAATATTACAAAATAATTAACCAGACTCCAAATCGAACAAGGACTGGAGAAAAATTATACCTATATTCAAATTTGGCATTTATAAAATTTTTCTGGCAATTCAATACTATTATTCAAGTGGTGATCGAATTCCACAGAATAATATAATTCTCAATATTGTAAAAGCGCATATTCAATTCAATATACAACAGAATAAAATATCTCATTTCAGTTTTTAAATGCATTAGGTATACAAGAAATGATATTCTCTAAGAACTTGTTGAAAAAATGTTTGTCTTAGATATCATGATCACTGGGATGAATCGAAATGATATTAACAAAAATACAAATTCATCAAGGCAGTGAATGGACAGTGACAAACAAATTTGTACTATTTTCCACTTGCCCCACAGAAGAGGATGATTGGAGGCCTGGAAGAACACTAACAAGAAACAATATGAGGCTGGTGTCACTCGCAGGGTGGTTCCACTTTAATGGATGTAGGGGATGTGATAACAGACACCGGACTACTCCGTACGATTGTTCTCTTGGTCTCTTCCTTAGGAGCCTCCCGAGTAGATACTACCGTTTCTTTATTATCACATTGCTCCACGGACTCAGTGGTCTGACAGTCAGTGGGTTGTGAAGAAGAAGGCTGTTCTGCTTTATCTTCCTCTTTTGTTGTGATGACTTGAGGCTTTGAAGGTGATGGTTCTGGCTCTTGTGAAGAAGAAGGTGGAGGGCTTTCAGCAGGTGTGGGCGACTTGATTAAAACTGGCTTGCTGTCTGAACATGAAGCTTTTAAATCAGTCTCAATCTCATTTTTCTCTTCTGGCTCTGTTTTTGAAGGCAAAACTTCTTTTGACCTAGATTCTTTGGCCTGCAATAAAAAAAATTAAAAAAATAAAATAAAATAATAATAATATTAATAATATAATTATTTCTAAACATAATTATGTAGAGATAATTGACAATAGGCTATTTCAAAGAGGAAGGTAGTGTGCGGTCTATAAGAGAAGCACACAAAATTGGCACAATATACAATTTTAAACTAGACAGGGATTTAAAAATAATAATAATAATAAAGTATATTCCAGTGATACTCTAATCATATAAGTAGAATTTTTATTTTTTGTAAATAAATTTAAAAAAATCACTCTAGTTTTACACTACCTAAACTATATTTTTTCTTAATTAAATCATATAAATTTTCAATACCTTATTTATTTGCTGAAGCAATGACACATTATCTTTCAACAACCTCTTGTTTTCTGCTTCTATGCTGTCAAGGCGGCCTGCTAGCCTTTCTACAAGTCCAACAACAAGTTGTCGTGTTGTTTCTTTAGCATCGCTGAGAGCTGCGAAAACAGCAGCCACTTGTTCAACTGCACTACCTGCAGAATAATTGATAAAAAAAACCCCATTAAAATCTCAAAAAATGTTAACATTTAAATTCAAAATCCTATTTGTCATTTGTATCACAACTCATGGAGGTTGTGAATTGCCCATCTTCTTTGTTTTTGTTTTTTTGCCAGCTAATTAAATATCAATAAACTTTGATAATCTTTTAAAATTTAGGAATCTTTCAAAGAGAAGATAGGAGGATAAAGGACGAGATATGACTAGGCAATTGAAAACATGATGATGGATTTTTCTTTTAAGTGGATTCTAAAATTTAAGCCATTCCTCCCATAAATTGAAGGAGTTGGAAAACAACTTTAAAAGTTACATCACAACAATAATCTCCTTTCAATTGTTTTCGCACAAAATATTGTCGTTATATATTAATATTATAGCAATTTAGCAGTTCTTACAATAGATTTATTATGAAAAAATAATATTTAATGATTAAAACCTTTTTGATGGCAACAAAAAGAGAATTAATGAATGAATTAAGTAAAACACACTCACCACCACTCTCATGATGTTCTGATGCGCTATCATCCGTGTCAGTCGAAAGTTCTATTTCAGGATGAAATAAGGGTTTGTGTTCCCTTACTGGAGTTGGTTTTTCCTCAACAGTCCTCACAATCTCAGGCTGTATCTAAAATTAAGAAAATTATACATTAATTTCACATACTATTCAACTTAGACAATAGCTTCAGTTAAAGAATTTTTTTTTATTATATACTTACCTCAGTCCTCCTGTTTTCAATTGTAGATCGAGGTGCGAGGGCTACGTTTGGCTGGTAAGATCGTTCGAATCTCTCACTTTCACTCATTGGGACCACTCTTTCTGGATGCAGTAAGACAGGTGGTTCGTGATTGAGGTAGGCTGGTATACTGAAATTATTAAATTATATATTGTTAAATCTGAAGTCATTTCAATTTTGAAATTAGTTATATACAAGTATGCTCCATAAACATAAAACAATATTTAGTTTTTTAAAATTAACTTCCATTAATTTAAAAATTTATTATGATTTTTATATCAAAAGTGATACTTTATATAAGGCGTAGAATTACAAATCCAGTAGAGTCCATTTGTGAAAATTTTTCACAGCTGGTCGATAAAGGTAAAGGTCTTATTTTTTGTATGGCCGTTTTCTATGTGATTAAACTACTTTTGGGAGAAAACCTTCCAACAAAAGGTAATAGATTATCTTTAGTTGGAAGGTTTTCTTTTGAAAAACTATTAAAAAAAAAAAATGTGCCTCATATATTGTTTCTGTCTAGATTAAATATTTAATACAAAATTATTTTGCAATGACTTGTTTACTGTTCAATTTTGCTATTATTTCTTCTAATGTATTTGTATAATAGATTATGTAGTTAATTCTGAATGTTTAAGGTAATATACAATAAAATTATAATATAATGCCTATGATATATTTTGATTAAATTATACTAATTCAATAAAAATACTATAAATTTTAAATTAAATTAAAAACTATAAGTGATAAAAATTAAATTATCTTACTTGTCTCGCAATGTAGATTTATCATCAACATGAGCAAATGTGTGCCATGGCCTAAAAGCAGATCGAACGTAGGGGTCAATCCATGTATAATATTGGAAATCATACTGTGGAGGTATGTATGGAGGAGGTGGTCCCGGCACATAGTCATCTGAAAGTTTAAGTTTCTTAGCAGCGACCACCTCCTCCTCTTCTATTTGATCCCAGTCAGTTCTTCCTCCCATTGTCTCGATGACCTATAAAAAAAAAAAAATTGTTTTTATTAATAATAAAATTTTAAACATTTAAATATAGTTTAATGGAAATGGTGGTAAGCATATGATAAGATACTTCTACTTATGAATGAATAATTTAATAAATAAATAACTGAATATATAATATACAAGTAAATAAAATTAAGTAGCACTTTACATCGAAAGTAATGAATACACATTAAATTAACAAATACCATACCTAATAGTTAAGAATAAACAAAGATGTTATAATAAAATAAAATTTATTTCACCTAAGAAGAATCCATTAAATAAATGTACTTTAAAAAAACACAAAATTTTGATTCATTACAATTAATTGATAAAACTATCTTTAAACTTATTAATTATAATAGATGTTATTGGTATATCGATAAATCTTAAGAGAATTGAAAACAGTAAGACCATAAGATATTACATGTTCCTCCACAATGGAGTCTTATATAATATTAATCTAATTCGACTGTAAATTTATCGAGCTGTAGATAAAAAATAAACTTTAATATAAAAAAAATGATATCTTTGGATCAGACAAGAAACATACTTGAAATTTCATTGCAGTTTTAGAACACAACTTCAAATAATTGTTTTTAAAGTAGATTACTTCAAAAAATCTGTTTCCTTTTTATAATTCTAAATTGTAAGACAAAAAAATTTATGTGTGTGTGTGTGTGTGTATTGTAATGTTAACCATATTTAGATCATTATTTTCACAGCTACATTTTGAATTATTTTTATAGTTAAACTTTGAATTTAGGGTTTGTTTAATATTTTTGATTTATTTGATGATATTGTCATTAATTTCAGTTCATATTATTTATTAGAACTATGACTCAATTTTAATTAATGGACTGCTGCCAACGGGTAGTTTCTGAAAAAGTTTTTGTCATGTCATGCTGACTCGGGAAATTCATTTCATGTGTTATGTTAAACAGAAGTGATTTTCAAAAAATAAAGGGGGGGGACTTTATTTAGAACCATGTAACAGAACTTGAGGATTTACTGGGTATTAATAAGGACTGGGGCTGACTTTTGAAATGAATAACACCTCCAATATCTAGTTACAAATAAAATACCAAAAAAGTGAGGCATGATATATTTTAGTGGTTAAAATAAAATATTGTGTTAAGGAATACTATAGATGAATCCATACAAAGAGGTAATACAGAACTATGAGTCGATTCTCGAGGAGGGGCTGGAGATGCGGCAATTAAAGCGCGAGGGAGCGACGCAGTGACTATTATTGCGACCGTCTATTTCGGCGAGGCGTCCCTTGCCAAGATCCACTTTTTCACTATCCCTTTATCGTACAACTCCTCCTATCCTTTTACTGTGCATGGCTTCCATTCAGACCAGCTGCGAACAAATCGTTACTGTATGCGTCTTGGACGCAACAAACCACGACTTGAAGTAAAAGGATCCATGAAAAAACGTCAAAGTTACTTAAAGATTCTTTTACCAGCCTGAAACGACATTTACTTGACAATCGTTCAAAACTTCCGATCAATTACAAGATACTCATTTACAAGACAGTAGTAGTTAGACATATTTGGACATGAGCTATGGGGCTCCACTGAACCATTCAATTCGTCTCGTACTAATTCTTACAATCCAAAATCCTTCGAAGAATCCTCAATGCTCCTTACATTTTCACAAACATACTTATCCATAAAGATCTTAATGTGCTGTATGTTGTTGATTTAGCCCAAACCAGATACTTATCCATTCATAGCAAACTCCATAACTATTCAAATTCAATAGTATCACAACTTGCTTACCATTCTATTCCAGATAGCCCTCCGAGGCGTCTGAAAAGGAGAAGGCTTCGAGTCCTTCTAGTATAGAACTTTTATTGAAGTACTTAATGGGAAGATACTTTACAAGCAATTGACATGTGATTATAAGCATTATCTTCACATTTACTTTATTGTTTACAGTCGTAAATTTCAAGATATAGCTAACAAATGTTTTATTCTGAAATGATGTGATTTTCGCCAAGGTTACTTATACCTGATACGAGCATTTATATCAGCAGATAGAACAATTACCGAATTAATAAGTTATCTAAGATACATTGAGTTATTAACATCATAACTTTTAGGCGAAGAAGTTTTATAAAATATAAAACAGAAAGAGGTTTTTTATTTTTTATTTAATTGAAATTTACAACTGTATAAACGATATATTATAAATCAAGTAAATACGATGATAATGATAAAAATGACACGTCGCTTGTTTTTAAAGCAACTACCCATTGGTAGCACTTATAAAGGTTCTATATAATGAAGTATTATATTAGAAGGTCTCGAGGCCATCTTCTTTTCAGACGCCCTGGAGGGTTATCTGGAATGGAATGAGAAGCAAGTTGTGATACTAATGGGTTTGAATGATTGTGGAGTTTGCTATGAAAGGATAGATATCTGGTTTGAACTAAGTCCGAAACGTGAGGTATATTAAGATCTTTGTGGATAAGTTTGTTTGTGACGAAGTAAGGATCATTTAGGATTTTTCTAAGGATTTTGGATTGTAAGGATTGGATACGAGATGAATTGGATGGTTTAGTGGAGCCCCAAAGCTCAACTCCGTACGTCCAGATAGGTCTAATCACAATCATGTATATTAGTCTTTTGTAATTAATTGGGAGCTTTGAACGTTTGTCAAGTAAATGTTGAAATAGTCGAAAACGACTGGCAGTTTCTTGTCGTTTTAGTATTGTGTGTGGATATTTTTAAAATTTAATATCAAAGTTTTTCTAGATTAATCTAAATTCCATGTACAGTTGAATGTTACATGGTATGATAGGAGATCCTACATATCTACGAGGGAATAACTGGAAACATATTTAATTCCCATAACAATGTAAGAGACAATGCTTATTGAATAAGTAATTACAAAGGCATCTGTAAAGGTCAATTAAAAACTAATAAAAAATAATGAGAAAAACTATTGTAATCAATGTGATAACATTGTTTTGTTTAATCATGTTATAAATAATGCAATTAATAATTAATTAATCCCGTCATTATTTTGAATATTGAATTATTTTTTAGGTAGGTGGTCAAGTATACTGTGATTCGAGACTTTCATAGGTATCGATAAAAGCCTACTCTATTTTGTTTTGTACATTCCATACGGAATCAAAGATTCGTACATTTTTATTTTGCTATATTGTAATCTATTTCGATTATAAATGGGGAATTAACCCCAAGAAAAAAAAAAAAAATGGTGTCTACTATTTCTACTATAGAAACACTCCCGACATCGTACTCATGGCACTACGCCAATGCTATGTTTGAGCTTACAGTGATATTGGAACCACTGGCATGAGTCGTTTCAGATACTCCAGTTATCACGAGCGGGTGGGAATATCAGCACGCATGAAGCATTGCTCGTAGTTTAATAACAAGTCAATAACTATCAATATTTAAACAGGACATTGTCCTTCTATAACAGATTTCTTTGAGGAGACAAAACAAAGGAAAACCTGTACCGCCACAATGAATGACTAGTGTTCACTTACTCTGTGCTACTTTAACAGCGGTTTTATAAACGAAGGGATGGTGATCTCAGCATACATTCTCCAATCGAAGGGTTTGATCCCTATATAGATACAGTATGGATATTATAATAGCAATGTTCGTAAAAGTAAAAGTAAATCCAGAGGTTCTATGCTGATAACACCAACGATATCTCCCAACAACGCTCCCTCTAAAGAATGCAAGATCTACAATCATCCCATTTATGTCTCGCTCCTCCCCTCAGATATTTACGCATTGCAACACTTACTACCTTTTTAGTGATATTTGATAGTTTATACCAACAACTTATTGTGACATCACTCAGCGTTCAGATCCGCGCACACAAAGAACATATAAAAGTTACTTTGAGATGCAATAAAACCCGGATACTTTAACTCTCATCCGTATTCAAACTTGCGCTTCATATCTATATAGGTCAAAACATATGTATTTATAGCAGCAGCTTCTTTGCTCCTATCCATACTGTAAATAAATACAAAGTTGAGTTCTGTTAAAGAACTGTTTTGGCTATATACTGAGGAATTTCTTCAGGGAATAGTTCAGTGTTTGATGTTGATCTAAAGTACCAAACAGGTACTATTTGTTGGTTGTTTATGGTTGGTGGCCGCCAGTCTTCTATTTTTAGCTTCGCTACTCTCACTAGCAGTTCTATGACTGGCCCGCCCGGAATACCTTTCCCAGTCGGTTCCCGATGCCAGTACGTCTTTCGTTTATCGAGCCGGAGGTACGTGAAGTGACAAGGAGAGGCTTAAGGCGAAAGAGACGTAAATGAAAGGAGCGGTGGGGAGGGAGGAGGGTTTCATTGAGGGGCAGACGGTCGCCATGGAGCCAGTCGCGACTGCATCGATCCGTGACGTCAGCGGCCTCCCTGTCTACGCACCCGTACTCCCCGGATCTGGGTCAGAGCCTGTCTAGGGTTACCCCACCTCTATCTCCCTATCTTACATCGCCGCTTCCTCCGCCTTGGCTGTCTGCGGCGAGTCTCTCTCAGGGCGGCAGTAAATGGATTCAGGACCCACTTGGGAATAGTGCTCTTCCTTCACCAGGAGGCTTATTGATTATCCGTTGTTGCATCTGCACTGCTTATTCATTGTTAGTTTTTAGTATTGGTAGCCACGATTAATAAAATAAACATTACTGAAATATACCACAGGAATACATTAACACTAATCCTACCATGACGGGTCAAATGACCCTTTTCGGACTTTTTAGCAGAATTTATTGGAAACATTCATTACTTTTTGACTCTTACTACTTCAATTAAGAAATATATCAAAAATATTTTTTCAATATCCATTCCTCTCGTATTATTGTTTTTACCGATAAGTTGTAGAGATAGGTATACATGGAATGTCAGTTGGTTGTTTAGTGTTCAGTAACTTTTTGAAAATCAGTTGCCGTCAAGTATTGTCCTATTTATGTCAAGCTAAAACATTTTTTAGAGCGACATAAAAAAAAAAAAAAAAAAAAAAAAAAAATGTAGGCCTTCTGTATAGGATTATCCTTTTTTAAAATAAGTGTTTACTAGCCGTGGGTGGTTTTGATTATTCCTGAGGGACTTTCTGGTTGTGATATACACAGCAAGAGAGTCAACCAGAATTAAGGTAAAAGCTTTTAAAATTCCTTAAATCTATTACAACTAGAACGTTAAATTAAAAAGTAACTGTATGAATCCTTAGTTATTGATCATAATACATAATTGAGGTGAACATAGGAAATACTGTTAAATTTTGATGGTAAGATACTAATATTCAGGTAAGTTAAAATTACATCATTGCCTAACGAAACATATTAATATCATTGCAGTACTTTGTGTCGTACCGAGATAATCTGACTGATGGATAAAATATTAACTTGTTAAGAAAGACTAAGAGAATTTCCTAAATATCATAATACAGGCATCCTACATCCTACATACATCCTAAATCAGGAGTATAATGAGACTGAAAAAGAACACTCGGTAGTTAACAACGCCAAAGACTTTCACAAAATACTGTCCGCTCCAAACATATTTTTTACTTAAAGTAACGTATATTTAAAAAAAAAATGCCTATAGCCGGACAGAGGTGAGGTAGTCATAGCTATCCCCCTACTGTTGGTAAATGTACGGTCTAGATATTGATTCTATCCCCACCTTTTTTAATTTCTCACTCCGTGTCTCATTTAGCCATCCGGGTGTTGAATATAATGTCTGCCAGTTCGTGCTCTAAGTATTAATCTGTGGAGCCGTTGCATGCGGACTAAACTGTCATAAAATTACAACGAATTCAAGGAAATGAGGGTCTAATAGCAATATAATTTTTCAAAACAGGTGATTGAGATCCCAGAAGCAGTATTGATTAAATGCTGCTACTTAACTAAAATACGCCCAACAAGCAGACATTTTTTTTATTTCGATAAGACGCGTAAATACAGCAACATTGATCACGAAACACTTATTCTCAGAACAAAGATACGTTATTTCAAGGTCTAATAAACTGTAACTTGGAGTGGATCATAAAGTCATTATTGTTATTGATATACGATACTAAAGATGGAATATATGAACATTGATCCAACACTTGAGTTTTACTCTGAGTCGACAGGGAATGATAACGAAATGAGTAGCTTTTAAGGATTAAAAAAAAAAAAAAAAGGTTCTGCCTTTCATTTTAACAAAGTACTGTTTTTATAAAATCCCATCTACTATTAATTTTTTTTTTATTCATATTTACAACTGTATGCATTATATGCAAGTAAATTTGGGAGACTAGAGGATTCGAGTGGGTATGGAGTTTACTATGAAAGGAAAGGTATCTGGTTTGGGCCTAACAGCGATATATGGAACATTAAGATCCTTATGAATGAGCTTGTAAGGATTGGATACGAGAAAAATTGGAAGGTTTAGTGGAGTCCTAAAGATCAACTCTGTACATCCATATGGGTGGTATAGTTACTGTCATGTAAATAAGTCTTTTGTAATTTACTGGTAGATTTTAACGCTTGTCTAGCAAAATTTAATTTTTAATTCAGTTATCATGTTCTGAAGTTACGAAGAAATCAAGTCAACCCACGATCCTGCAATCACATTGATGAAGGAACTTCATAAATCTAACAGAAAGCTGGCGAGTGCGAAGAATACGACATTTATACTAAGGTTCAGGGCATGATTAGGAAAACAATATATTCTCGAATCGTCACCAAAAAAGTTGTTTTTATTTATTGCCTGAACCTCAAGAACATTATTAAACGTAATAGTAAAAGTCAAGCACTGCATTATAGGCTGTAAGATGCGTTCAAATGATACAAAACGATAGTAAGCTTGATAGATGCCATGCAGTCAAGTATATAATTTTTTTTTAAAAATATAAAAACGCTTTGTCTTTGTTTACAGCATAGTTTCTAGCAATAGCAATAGCAGTTTATCTTACGTGCCTTAAAGACAATATGTGAGCGATCCAAGCCACTAGAAATCTCTACTAAGCCACTAGACAAATGACAGCCGCTACGAACGGACGGGAGGAGGCTACTACGAAGGGGGTAATTACTTCTAAAGATGAGGAGAGACAGTGGCAATGATCCAAGGAGCGATCCGAAGGCTGTGCCAGGTCCCCCAGAACAGATGTGCCCTGCCCTCAATTCCAGCCTAAAACTGGACTCCCTAGCGCCGGCTAGCAGCTCACCGCCGAGCTCCTAAAACCATCGGGAGGGTGTGGTTATTGAAGTTAGCCATCCTGGCCACTCAGCGAAACCTTTTGATTTCATCAATAATGAGGTATTCTACCCTTCGGAAGTGATTCGTTCTTTGCAATTTGTGGCATATATTATAAGAAAATAATTAAGTATTGCATATCAGACGATAACCGTGACAGATATTTTTTTTTTTTTAATCTTCTAGAATCAAAGGCATTTTATAAGAATTAAATCAAATTCATTTTTTAAAAATTGTATAATACTTGAACCCATCTCTGACCCTTAGTGCAATGCTCCTCCAATCTGGCGATGGAGGGTGCCTTGAACTAGACTTGCTTTCGAAGATCATCCTTGAATTCTTCTATTGGCATTTTTTAAAGCAGGGATGAAAAATAACACTTCCAGATTAACTGAGACCAA
This sequence comes from Euschistus heros, assembly GCA_003667255.2. Classification (NCBI taxonomy): domain Eukaryota; kingdom Metazoa; phylum Arthropoda; class Insecta; order Hemiptera; family Pentatomidae; genus Euschistus; species Euschistus heros. The sequence goes on along the minus strand of RCWM02000372.1, from coordinate 712,253 downwards.
TAACTGATAAAATCATAAGCTGAAATAGGTACCTAGTCCAAAGAGAATAGATCCTTCTCTATTTGTGGTTCGAAGCACTATTAGAAAATTGTTTTTATTTATTTTTAAAAATTTGTTTAACTATTTATTGATATTTACAACTGTGTACATTATATAAAACAAGGAAATTTGAGGAAAATGATTACGATGACATGTCAAAAACATGTAAATAACTACTCAGTTATCAGCACTTTGTATAATAAGGAGTATTGAGGATTTTGCGAAATTATTATTGTTAGGGAATAAAAAAAAGAAGAAGGTTTTAAACAGTATATTGAGATGGAATTTGGACCAGATGAGTCAATACACAACAGTTCCTTTACACAAGATAGTACTCAAGAGATACCCAAAGAAGATAACTTTTTCTGAGCCACAAGCCGAGATAGCCAAACTATTTTCCATGGTTCAAGAAGACATCGTGTAGCTATCTGATTTCACAGAACTTTCCCACTCAATTTGAAAGTGAATCAAAACATTTGTCGCTAGAATTCTCTTTTTTTGATTCCTAAAATGATCACTGCAGTACAAATTAAACAGTAAGTCAGGAAAAAAAAAATGAAGGAATGTATACCCATCCAAAAAGTAGAGGGCCAACTAAACTAATTGAGCCTCCCGGTGGAACTGTTCCTGGCGATCTCTACCAAGTTAACCCACTCCCTGATCGAGGGATTTAGAAGTTGGAAGAGGAGCAATACTAAAAGTCTCTCGTCAATAAGCCCTTTGTTCTGGAAAATCCGCTTTTGAAGGGATAGGAGGAAAGGGGAGTTCAGGGCATTGCCAGTTTTTCAGAAGAGTTGATTAATTTTTAGATATCGGACAGGAGACAACAAAGGGGGCATTTAATTACTTCTAAAGTCCCAATTCTGGATTACCTTCATACAATTGCGACCTTCGTTTAGGGTACTTGGAGATTTATGATTTGTCTCATTGAAATTCGACGGCCGGTGAGTAAAAATAACTTATTGAAGCGATATATAATACCAAGTCCTCAATAGTAGACTGTAGCGTCAGCGTCAGGATTAGCTGCTTTTGTACTTGTATTCTTTTGATATAACTCACACTACGAACAGCTTTCGATTCGTTCCAGTATCTCGATTGCGTTTGTAGCTAAATATAAAATGTTGTGTTCTCTATTACTCCTTCTCTAATACGATCCATAGATCTATTTAGACAGGCGCTGGCCTTACAAAGAGTACGAAGACACAACAGTGTGCCACCAGTGCGGTTGAGGAAGCAGGCGGTGATGTTTTGTTAAAGAGAGGGGGGCGGTTGAGATACGGTTGCAGGCTAACAGCAATAACTCCCTCCCCCCTTCCCTCCAATACGGTGGGCATCTTCTCTCCACCTTATTTCCTAAATCGCCCCCATTGTTTATTGTGTTTTGGTTATTTCTGTCCTTGCCTATTCACGGGCATTACATAATTTAATGTTTGTATTTATGGTTAGGAGGAAATAGAACGCTCGAGAGAAATGTTTCGAGATCATTGTTTACAAATCTGAGCAGCTTGTCAAAAGTACAACAATAAAGAACAGCTAGGAAGAGAATGGTCCCAGCCAACCAAAATCCAAGGATATGTCCCTATTATTAGGGTCATTCTAAACAGAAAAATATATACCATTTAATAAAGATGAAGATTGTTGGGATATGCAATCATACATATAGTTAAAAAATAAATTTTAATTTATATGCCGAAGTTTCGTCCTACTGTATAAGCTTTCTTCAGGTATAGAAGCAAAACAAACAAAAATATATGAAAAACAGAGATATTGAATGTCAGAAAGATAAGAAAAGAAAACAGTATGAAAAAATAAAATAAAAATTAAATTAAATGAATAGAATAGAAATGAATAAATTAAATATTTTGTTTTTAATTTACATTTGAAGTATATTTTATTGATTATCTTTGTCTTATTTAATGATATATTTAACAACATACTGGAATTAAAAATGTTTAAGTATATATTAAGAAATAAGGCTATAAATATCTGAATATAAACAAGATGTGTTGATATAAAGAATTACATATTATAGCGGGCAGCTTATAAATAACCCAAGTTTATTTTTCTAATAACGGCGCAATCCTTCACTCTATTGTATAGAAACCAGACCAAGACAGTTGACAGATAAAAGGAGAAAATGTATCTGAGTAGCTTTTATAAATGACAGGGGGAGGGAAACAGAAAAAGAAATACGGAGAATAAGATAAGCGAAGCTCACATCTGACACTGTAAAACGTTTTGCGTTATCTTCCCGCTTGCGGCCTGACTATAAAGGAGAGCGTGAATAAATGAAGACCCCTTGACCATGGAGTTTGTTTATTCCTCGAGCTCCTTACAGGGGGCTCTTTGATACATAATGTATTGAATAAACTGGCAGAGATATCTCGATAAAGATGGTCCAAGATGCTTCCAAAGGAAGAAACGGAGTAGGCCAGGTTTAGGTCTAGTAGGGTGCAGAATTAAACGTTTTTACGGAATTATTTCAATAAAGGTGGATCTATAAATTCAGAGCATAAAAATAAAAATTAGTGAATATAATTCTTTTGAATATTAAATATAAAAAAAAAAAAGGTAAAAAACGTAACTCCTTCGACTTCTAACCGAGTAGCAATTAACCTTAAATATATCTTTAAATAATTAAAATAGATTTGAATAGTTAAAATAAATGCTGGTCTTTCATTAATTTTAAAACTGATCTTACAAAACCCAATTAATGAAAATTAATATTTCATAATATGAAATGGTATATTAAACATTATTCAAATATAAGATTTAATAATTGTAATATGATTTCAAGCGGTCCCATTTGAGATGTTCTGGTTTTTATTCAGTTCAAAGATAGTACCTATTCGATTTAGTAATATATGAATGGTGAACTATTACCTACTAGCTTTGTAACATTCATTACAGCTAATATTTGTTTTTATTGTATATTTATTGTTATTTCCAATTGTATAATATATATCTACTAAATACGTGGAAAATTATTACAGTAACATGACAATAACTTGTAAAGCAATTTGCAGATTGTTAGAACTTTAATTAAAGTTTTATAATAGGTACTGAGGCAATTTTCTTTTCAGGCGCCTGAGAGGGGTATAGGGAATAGAATGGGAAGCAAGTTGAGAGACTAGTGGATTTGAGTGGTTATGAATTTTACTATGAATAGGTAGGTTTCTGGTTTTGGTTAAACAAGCAACAGACCATGTGTACCATTAAGATCTTTATGGATAAGTTTATTAGTGATACAGTAAGGATGACAGCTAATATTTGAAAAATAAATTAATGTTATTTATCAACTCCTATATTAATGTCCAAAAAAAGTTATTTTTATTTCAAATAAATGTTAACTGTTATGGAGAAGATAGGGATAATGTCATGACATGAATATAACTAGTACTTTTATCGAACTGTAACAAATAAATATTTAAGAAAAATAGTTATAGCAGTTTTAAATTTATGTTGTGATCAACATTGTCACTTATTTCTGGCTTTTAACACAAAATAGTTAATGCTCCTACTTACAGCCTTTAGTGTGCTTGAATAAAAACAGTGAGATGTTTTGTTATATTTATTTAAATCAATAATAAAATAATTAAACAGGCATTGACAAACAGGTTTTTTATTAAGATTATGAGTAAAATTGGACGTTCTGGATTAAGAATTTCCGCTACGGTTACTAAGTGTTGATAAAATATTCATCCTATGGCCTAAACAGCATCCAGTCGATCTCTACGAAATAAACAAGAAAGAAATGCTACAAAGAAGTAAAAACAAATCGTTACCTAATGGAATACGAGAAGACCCTTTCAATGGAGTTTCGGAAGTAGAAAAAGATCCCTGAAAGACATCCTGAGAATGGATCGGGAAGCCCCTCCTACGGGAAGACTTTTCCGGATGGCATCCTGGAGGAAGAGGAAGAGCAGTGGAGGGAGGATATTGTTTGAATTGATTAATGTTTGGTCTGGCCCAAAGGCGCCGGTATTTCTTATTAGCACAGTCCGAGCCGGGGTCCTTAAGTAAACACCATGTTTGCCTTTCTCCTCGCTTCTTTTTCACTACTTCTCCGCCAAGAAACCGAAAAATCAACTTGTCCCGTAAATATTTGCCACGTCAATATTTAGGCTCTCCAGCCACTATTTCAGAGAATACTATCGATTTGGAACTGAGTTTCGGGCCAACTCTACCGAACTAGAGCTCCTCGGAACGTTCATTGTTATACCACTTTAATAAAAATGTCTAAATAATTTCAATGATGAGAAATAAATATGTGAGTCAATAACTATAAAAGAACATCATGAAATGGGCTCTATTTTTTTTTATTATTTTTTTTTTTTTTTTTTTAATATGACCTATCCTTATACACATTTCTTGCCTGTTACTATTAGATATTTAAAAAGGTTCTTGAGGTTTTTTTTATTTTTTATTACTGTTAAATTAAAAAAAATATACTATGAATTCTGCACAATGAAATTTATTATTATTCAAGGCAGGTTTAGCATTACTTATTCAATGACAGTCATTACACCATAACATGAAATCGAATTTTTTTCATTTACACGATTTCCTCATTCAATAGCAAATGCATCAGTTTTTTTAAACAAAGCTTTCGGTTTTGAACATCCTCAATTTCAGAGATTGATTTTTTCTTCAAATATAACTGGATTTATTACCTATTGGAGCATTGTAACTTAGAAGTAAAATAATAGAATGACCTCTCCAATGCTTAGAGCACCTTTTAACAAGCTTACTTGAATGTGTAACGAAAAACAAAGAGGAACATTAGCGGAACGCTTAGAGGTCTTCCTGCACACGTTTCTGCCTCTTAGAATATTTTTTAAATACAACAGGGAAAAAACATTGATAATAATATAGTCAAGATATTTTTTTTAATAATGTCAAAATAATTAAATTATATATAAAATATGTATTCCTGTATCCTTAAAAAAACTACAATAATACAGCTTGATTTAAAAAAAAAAATTAATAAATTACGTTGAAAATTTTACAAAACAAGGACTATGTTAGAATTTTACAAGTATTCTGAAAAATCTCTTAAAATTTCATAGACAATTTTTAACAGTTTTTTTTTAAAAAAAAAAAATTATATTCAGAAAAACATGATAAGAAAAAAAAATTAATCGATTTTGTGGACTTGAAGACTCTAAAATATGTGTAAAAGAGAAATTAGAAAAATATTTTGCGACCGGTCGCCATTTTTCTTACCTTAAAGCAGTTGAAGTAAAAAAAAAAAAAAAAAAAAAAAAAAAAAAAAAAAAAAAAAAAAAAAAAAAAAAAAAAAAAAAAAATAAAAAAATAAAAAAAAAAAATTTAATAATTTACAATGAGTTTTATTTTTTATTTAGTATTAAAGTTGAACTTTAATTATCAAGAACCAAGCGACTATCGAACAGCTAGAAGTTTGAAAAAATATTTTTTTTTTCTTTTGGAGGGTGGGACAGGAAATGGGAGGATAATAAATTACACAAGCCACGCAAAAATTGCGTTCTTTTAAAAACAAAATATTAAAATAACCCGTTGATCCAGCAGCACGCCACGTATAATTATTTCTTTTGTCACGTAAAATCGACCGAATTTACCCTTCATGACATTCTTTAAGGGCATTACCGTGATAGTCTTTATGTAAATCCTTCTTTGAAACAAGGGAACAATATTTTGGTAATTATAACCCTTCTTGACGGATCACTAATATTAAATTAGGACTTGAGCTTTGGGGCTACACTAAACCGTCTAATTCATCTCGAATCCACTCTGAAATCCTTCGAAAAATCCTTAATGCTCCTTACTTTTTTAGAAATAAGCTTATCCATAATGAATTTAATTTTTCATATGATGATGATTTAGCCAAATCTAGACACCTATCCATTCGTAGTAAACTCCACAACCATTCAAATCCTCTAGTCTTTTAACTTGTCATTCTATTCCTCTAAACCCTTTGAAGCGTCTGAAAAGAAGATGGCCTCGGGACCTTCCCATATAGAACTATTATTGAAGTGCTACTATTGGGTAGTTTCTTCACAAGAAATTTTAATGTTATTATGTACGTTATCATCAGGTTTACAGAATTTTTATTCTATTTGTTTATTTATTTATGAACAGTTGTAAATTTCATTAAATGGATAAATAAAAAAATAAGTAAAATTATGGCTCATCTTCAACAGAGGGAATAGAAAAGAATTTTATATTCTCCTATACCCAAAATATAAAATTCGAAAGTCAAAGATATAAACCTAATTGAAAGGCTCACAACCTAACAGAATAATTTTAAGAAAAGCTGAAAACATACGAATACGTGTTATATTGTGATTTTATCGTCCCTGGTTGAGCAACGGAACTAAAAGTTAAAAAAAATAAATAAATAAATAAAACCAATAAAAATCAATGAATGATCACCTATATAATGACCCAGTTTCTATATGTTAGTATAAACGAAAATCTCCTAACGTTTGAAATTATTATGACAAAGGCTTCCCCTTATTATTGTATACAATTTTTTAATTTTTTATATAAAAAATGTAAATGATTTTTTAAAATTTTCTTATATAGATCCCACGTTTTTTCGTTTTTTTAAAACTTTAGATAAAAAAAAAATCTAGAGATGGCGGATTATTCAGCATGATTCCCCAGATTTTAAAATAAAAGCGGTAGCCTATAAGGAAAAGGAGGACAGGAGTCGCATTTATAAATGGAGTAGAAGGGAAAAGTAGACTCACTTAATTTGCATATCCCCCATTAAAGAGGGGATTGGTTTACGATCCGGGGCCTACGGAATAAAGAAGAGGGTAAAACAATAAATCTCATAGCAGTTCGATTCGTAAAAAAAAATAGGATTCCTTCTATTGATACTGCGGAATAAATTTAAAAAGAATTAATTTTTAAACTAAACCAAAGACCATTGTTAAATAGATGCATTGTATAATATACTGGATCATTATATATCTTATATATATATATATATATATTTTAAAATCGCCATAATATATGTGGCTAAAATTATAAAAACAAATTATTTAAAATTAAATTTGAGAAAATATCCCTTTTGCTGCCTTTTGGATCTCTTGGTCTTGTATACTTCTTGATACAGGGATTATATAAAGAACTTGGAAAACCATTTTAATGGGTTTTTTTTTTTTTAATGAAACACAAAAGTCAATTATTAATTTATAAATAATAATAAGAACATATATATGCAAACCTACATTGCTTATTTCTTATAACTATATCTATCACAAAAAAAGCAATAAATAAAATAAAATCCGACAGTCTCTTATTTTATTTTATTATTTTTTCTAATCCTCTGACTAGATTAATAAGGAAAAACAAAGAAGCACCGTTTTAAAAACATTTATGGAATGAAATTTTTAAATTTTACTGATTTTTTTTCTCATATTAAAGATCTAGTACTAAATGCGTAGTACATCTTCTCGCCTTCTGAAGGCGCGTCACTTATAATATCTTAATATCTAACTATTTTTTTTTCTTTCACTGTTGTCCTTTTGAAAATGTATTGTTCCGCTTTTAAATGTATTGTTTCCTGTTTAATCCTTTTCACAAGGCACTGTAACACACTAGTTTCAGATCTGCCGGGATCCAACGATTTTTTGACAGCCGAATAATCAGTTCCTTATAATTATTAACATCATTTAAATAGAAATAATCTTAAAATATACCACTGTCGAGATGAAATAATAGAGTTTGGTTATACATTCTTATTATAATTCCTATACCTCATACATATTATTCTAAAAGATGAACGAATAAAATAAAATTAATAATATCTAGAATGGTTACATTAAAAAAAAAATCTCTAAAAAGCTCATTAGGTTAAAGAAATATACATTAGACTAATTTCCTCGATCTGAGACTCAATGCCATAAGTATTCCCTTAAATATTTTATTTAGATTTTTTTTTTTTTTAATTATTGATATTTACAACTGTACATAATGTATTTATCAAGTTGAATTTAGGATTAATTAAAAATTTTTAAATGTTAGATAATAAGTGATTTAGACAGGAGAATCGAGGACATGGATAAACAATTTTTAACTTTTTAAAACTTTATGTTCATTATTATTAACATTCTCTTATTTTTATCCCAATCATTTCAATGGATAATGGACCATTAATTATTATGATTATTAAAAGAAAAAATCATTAAGAATAATAAATCTATGATATCTTATATTCTTGATGTTTCAAGATATGTGGTTCATGACGACATAGGATGTGCACACAAGAGCTAGGAGGTTTGCGGTTGTGCCTACCCCGGCTTATGAAGGGGCTCTCTATCTCCACTGGCCATCTAAATTGGAAGCCCGTTCGAAATTATTGTAACTCCTAGCCGCTGTAACATAATTGAGCTAGCCCAGGTTAAGGGCTTCCCTATTCAATGCCTCCTCTATCGGAATAAAATGTTGAAAGCATATATTATAATACAAATTTCGAAGATTAGTAGAAAAATTGCGACACTCATTTTTCGAAGATTTGTGAAAATAATTCAAAACAATACATTAAAAAACATCCTACAATGGGCACCATGTATAAGTAGTTTAATGATAAGAACATAAAGTTGCAACAGTAATAAAGATTATCTGCGAATATTATTTCGAAAGTAACTAAACCTTTGTATAGAATAGCAATAAAAAAAACACAATTCAAACATACTTCAAAGCCGATCACGTCGCTGTGTAGCGGAAAACATTGCCATAAAAAAGGCATTGTCAGGTTATTGTAAGCTACTGAAATCATACCCTCTTTCTATATATATATACATACATAACTACAACAGGAGGTTCTAAGGTTTTACGAGCCCTCTTTGAACCTCATTGGCGTTAATCTGTTCCTTTGTAAAGTCGATCGTAATTTTTAATAGGATGATTTATGGATGAAACTAACATTGGAGTTTAAAAGGGACAACTCTAACACGGAAGGACTCTAAGTAAGGATCAGTTGCTCGTGGCCTAAATATCTGGCTTGTTTAGAATAACTATAGTTACTTTTTCCACCATTGTCACTCATGTTTTAAAATTTTTAAAAATAAGTAGTAAATAATAATAATCAAGAGGTATAAAGGTTCAAAATCCACTTTACCAAAAGATACGCCTTGAATTTTATATAAACCATTAAAAAATCAAATGATCTATTGTTTATCAGCTATAGTATTTTTGAAGCGTTTTTTTTTTCTAGTTATTAACACTAAACCTACCATAACCGGTCAAATGACAGTATTTCTTGGAAACATTATTTTTCTTTTTGACTTTACTACTTTTATTTAAATATATACCAAATATGTTTTTTCAGTATCCATTACTCCCTCATTATTATTTTCTATCTTTTTTTTTTTTTTTTTTTTTTACCGAGAAAGTAGAAATAGGTATCTCTGAAATGTTTGTGGGTTTAGAGTTAATTTAGTTTTCACTCAATATTTTAGAAGCGGATTTAAAGAAACTAAAAAATTAACATTATTAAACACAGAGGGTAACGTTTTTAGATTTAAAAATGGGCCAAATCTTCTTTAGATCTTTAGAGAATGTGTTTTGTATGGTTATTCCTTTGTGATGAGAATAAAGTTGAAAATTTAATTTTTTAAATCAATAAATTTTTATCTCGATCAAAAACATGAGTACACTGAGTAATAAATAAAATTATTTAAAAAAAAAAATATTATTCCATAATTGAGGTTAAAAATCAAACAATATAAAAGTCTTCCAACCTTTTTAAGATTTTTAATCTACTAACCCACAAAATTGTGTAACCGATTGGTAATTTTTTTGCACATTTTTTTATCATGCCATTACATTCGTATTGTAATATAGTAGATTTAGAAGATATATATGTTGTACAGTTGTACATTTTGAATAATCAATGAGAAATAAAATGAGAATCACAATACATTAATCTTTTCTTTATTTTTATTCTTTTAAAGGAACACCTTGTTCCCTGAGAATAACATGAATGAGTAATAAAAAGGTATTGTCGCGTACATGAAATGTTACAGACTCCCTCAGAAATCCCCCAATTTCTAAAAAAAAACGTGATTCCAAAAGGTCGTTCAAAATAAAACGATAGATCTGAATATTTGCCCTTCAAGGTTGAGGAACCCACCGATAACCCTTCTCCAGGGATTATCCAAAATAATTTGACCGTAAAGGTCAACTGGAAAGGGCACCCTTGGACGGGCATCGCGGAACAAGCTATGCCATTAAGCGTGTATCATTGTATTTGTAATTATCTCGCCCGGGGCTAGTTCCATCCCAGATCGCTATCTCCCTGATCCTAGATCGTTAAGGCTACCACTGCCTTGTAGCAGTCTCGTAGTGGGCGTCTTATCGCCAGATCTTGGGATGTTACTTTGTACCTGCTTCGGTATTAGCTTATTGTCTAGGTCACATTTACTTAAAACAGGAGATAAGATTTACATTATGAACAGGCAAATAAATAGTATGAAAGCAGAAATATATAATTTTAAAATCATATACGCTGCTAAACTATCATATGAACGATAAAGGGTAAATTGGCTATTCATGGAACAAAGGCACTCCCAAGATGGACAGTGTACATTCAAAGGAAACTTAGGGTTCAATAAACGTATCGGTTGAGCTTACGATTACGCGCTAATTTGTATTTGGACGGAACTAACTACGCCACCGAGGCGTTATTTTAAGAAAATTCCTTTTATTTCGGCTTCGTATTAGAGCTATCACAGTTGAGGCGTTGTAAATAGAATCGCGGCTTGTTCCGTTTACTTAAAGCCCATTGAAAATCCCCCCGAATCAAATGAATGTTTGAGGAATCCCAGAGCGGAAGGAGCGGTGATGCAATTGCGTATAGAGACTGTTTATTTAGACGAGGATACATAACCAAGCTATTGCCCGGTCAAGAATGCGGTTGAGTCTGCTGTTATCGCTGAGGTTAGTTGCAGACATTGCTTTAATTTTCGTTATTTTTTTTTTTTTTTTTTAACGGTTATTTTAAAGTGTCCAGCGGTAATTTTAAACATTAGATAATAATCTAGACTGTGCTAAAAATGTACGTATATTTGTTCCCTTATTAATTTAAAGTTAAAAACTACACATTAGGGACACTCTTGTAGGAATCTTATCTTTAAGTATCAAAGTACATTTAATTTCAATATTATGGATGGATTATAAGTGAATCATTGGTACTTTAAGTTAAGAACAAGTCATTTACAAGAGTGAGGAGGTTTTAGTACAATCTCGATAATCCGACAAATATGGAACAAGAGTGGCTGGATTATCGAAAATGGCGGATTACTGGCTGTAATGAAAAAAACCTTAAATATTGGCGTATCATTCAATTTTCATTCTTTTATAACGCAATAAACTGCTAAAATGTTAAAAAAGAAAAAAAAAAACGTATATAACCTCTGAAAAACAATAGTTAATAATCATTTTTGATAGCCAATAAATTTAAGAAAAAAAACTTATTATCACACTAACATGTATGCGAAAATATATGTATGTACATTCATAAAATCCTAAATTATTTCTTTATTTCTGTTTGCTTTTAAACTTCTAATGTCAGTTTTAATAGCTTTCTCCGTTAATTTCCTCAACATCATTTATAATGATAACTAACATCACAAGTTCTCGAATGAACTTGCTGGCAGATTTCTTAGGACTAATATGTGCAAAGAAAATTAAACCAATTTTCTATTTAGTTTACTAGTAATCAAGGAGACATTCCCAAGGACTCCTTGACACGCAGAAATTACCGAGTTACGAAATCAGTGGAGGATAAAGTAAATAATTGAGGAATGGTAATGGTACGTGTGGAGGTAACTTATTCAGAAGCTGGTACAGAAATCAATTACCCATCCTGGGGCGGTTTTACCAAGTCAGGGCACGGCACGAGGGACGGGGCTACAGACTCCAAATTCTTCCTAATATAAGGGCCACCGTTCCCTCTAATATACTTCGCCAAGTTTCTATATTTTATTCTTGTTTATCAGAGGTTTCTCATCTATTCTTATTCCTTGTGTGTATCTTTGTTCAAAGGCAACGTTATTTTCCATAAAGGAGTGGCTCGTGGCAGTCCCAGCCTATTTTTAAGCCACCTCAATGAACCCTTTGTCTGCTTATTTCGACCGCTATGGCTGTTACAGAAAATCGTCTTAGTCCTTCGTACTAAAAACAGAAAACACTGGAAAGCGTTTTGTAATAATTATGCTGTAATATACATATTTTTTTGTAAATTTGTTTGTTTGTTTTTTTTTGGAAAAGTTTAATTTCGATTTTTACATCTTGATTTAATTCTCTAAAATGATTTTTTCATTATGAAAGGAAAGTAGCATTAAAGATTTTTCTAACTATTTTGAGATGATTTGGTGGATTCCCATAATAACTCTATACTATAAGTCCAAATAGGACTGACGACACTAGGCAACATAGAAAAAACGAATGTGTAAATACAATTTATTTATGAGCTGTTGTTTTTAAGATATACAACAGGCCATTCATCAATTTATGGGTAAATTTGAAGGACAAAACATTAACAACTATTAAATGCAATATAATAAGTCAAGTTTCAAGGAACATTAATAAGTTAAAAATGGATTCTTCCAATTAAGTATCAAAAATTAAAAGTGCTCCCATCTATCCGCTTAAATGAACATCACAAAGATTAAACACAGAAAGTAGAGATGAGTGAAAATACAGCTATTTATGAGTAAGGAGGAGTTCTGATTATTGAAAACAAGAGCTAATCTGAAGTTTTCATGGCGGGTTTCGTGTTTAGCTGGCCAAAATACTTGATAATAAACTATTTTTGAGCCCGAAATATTTTTAGTGTTGCCTAGTGTAGTCGTTATACAGATGAGTTATATTGGATCGGGAGATGAGTACGTTTGTCAAGAAAGTGTTAGAGCAGTCGAAATCGACTTGCAGCTTCTGGTAAGAGGGTTCCATGTGAGTCTCTTGTCAAGATGAAATCCAGGATATCGTGCCTGTTTAACATTATTAAACGGTACCCCGCTAAAGGATACAAGAAGACAGGATGAAGTTGGTTCGAAGATGAAGATTATTTGCTGAGATTTACTGGGATTTATCTTTACTCTCCAGTTATGACACCATTCCTCAATAGAAGTGATATGTGAACTTATATTAAACTTTAATGGTTGCAGGACAACGTTCCGAAATAGCCTAACATCATATGCTGTAATATAATGCCTGATATCGCAGTAATAAGGATTGGTATTCCAGTTAGAGGAAACCGTGGGCATAAAAGCAGCGTACATAGGATAGAGGGAATCACCTTAACTAAGATTATGGAAGGGAGTTAAGCTTGCACAAGTTGATTCATTAGTAAGTTAGCGGAGAACCGTCGGAGGCATAAAGTTATCCTAATTAACTATATCTACCTGGGTGGGGGAGGTCTGAGGCTAGATTGAGATTTCTCTCCTGTTTCTTTGTCACCAGAACAAACTGATAAGGAGTCCTAGGGACCTTTTATGGGACCTTTGTAGGAATATCCAAGTTGTTAATTAATGGCAACGACCCTACGGGCTCTAATAGGGGCCGCATTAATTTCGAAACTCCTTCCCATAGGGCACTGCTTTAGAAGCAACAGTACAATATCAAGATCTTCTTTCTTCAGATTTACTGTATTTTATTATTCCTAAACAAAATTTTTACTTAACCCTCCTCCAAAGGTTTGTATTTGATACTACAATATATGTTTGAAATTACATGGCAATTACTTAAAAAGAATAAAAAAAAAAAAAACTTCAACTCTTCATACAGGTACCGATAGGTTTAAAAATGAATTTCTATCACAATTAATAATCCGTATGAAAGCTAAAAAAATCAAACTATTTTAAAAAGCAATAATTATCCGAGCAATAAATTAGTGAACAGAAAATAGCATTTACTATCTATAACATAAACCATGTAAGTTAATAATAATTCTGCCAACATATAAACAAAGAATCCTGGTTACAAATTCTTATTTAAAAGAATTTACAATCCAAGAGTTCTAGATATCATTTATTACTTAAGATATTGTGAATGTTGCTAATCAAATCACTGGAAGCATGGTATATTAGGAATCGAAAACCATTATGATCATGTAATGAAATGAAAAATAATCTTTATTCTGGGATAACAAATCCCTCCTAAAAATAACAATGTATGATTAAATGGAACTAATGTCTGTTAATATCAATGTTGATTGTTAGTGCTTCAGCTTCCGCAGTTTAATAATTATTAACATATCATTCTTTGGAGAAGAAATGATGTTCGGTAATTTTATGATTAAGTTTAACAAAACTATCGCTAACATATACCTATGTTATATGTTACGACGATAGGTACCATACTTTCCAAGAATCGGTGGAAATGAGAATCGACACATCCCTAATATAGAGCACTAAGGTTATAATGGATAAACAATGGAGTTCATGAATGGTCTTTCATTGAGCTCTTAAAGAAATAATTCTTGATCAGCATTTAAAAAATGTGACGTGGTTAGAATCGATTGAGTCTTAGGTTGATTGCATAGTTATGAAGTTGTTATACATATCTCGTAGGTATATAGGTAGGTTTGATTAGGTGTGGAGTTCAGATAGACCAACCGGGATCCAATCCACATTGAATAACGAAGTAAGAATCCAATTTACAAACAGGAGTTAACGTTTGGGAAAATTACGGGTGTCCGATCACTGACCCCTTATTGTTTGCTCTTGTTTTAAAGAATAATTTTTTTAACACAGCTCATTTGTTTATAGTGCTAGGTCTGGTGCATTTAAGATTGATTGGATGGAGGTATCGAGGCAACAATTGTTGGTAACATAGGTATCCTGCGTTCGTGTTCATCCTGGCTTATGATTACTTTTAAAATGATAAATTTTCACAGCATTTTATAAATATGGTGACTCAATGTAATCTCAATAACAATCTATTGGAACTCCGTCTAAGATGTTCAATTAATAAACTATTTAATTTTAATTCTCAACTATCATTAAACAACAGGATTTAACAGAATTTAATTATAATATAATTTTAACATGTTTTCAACATTTATCAAAATATTAATGTTATTATCGACTAGTATTTAACAAGACTAATCCGCATTTAGCAACTATCAATCCATACCGTAATCTCCTGAACTTTCAACGCATTTATCAAACTGATACGGAAATTAATAGAAACATACGATAATGCAACTATTGAGAATGAAAAACAACCTTAGTTTTTTTAAAACTTATCTGCGGTGCAGTTTTTTAATAATTAAAAATATAGTAATGGCACTAGCTATGCGTAGTTTAGTTTTATGGAATTTGTACGGAAGGGGAAACTGATAACTATTATATCTTGTACTAATTAAAATCTGTGTTTGTATTTTCGTGTTGATTAGTCATGATAAATGAAGATAAAGAGAATAAATTAAAGAATTACGAGTTTCGCACGATCTGCATATCATGTACAAGTGAAATGATCAATTACGTTCATAGGTTGCTAACGTCACTATTATAACTATTGTTAGATTATCTACTACTGTACTGTAAATATTATAAATAAACCATAATATTATATTTTAAACAGAATAAGTTTCAAAACAAACGTGAGCCTTGGCCCCGTATAACCCACTTCACAGGGCACTACAGCCGTTTTGAAACATCCTTATTCCAGAATCATAAACCTAAATTGTTGATGATTGGGTTCAGCGTTCTCTGTGTTATATAAGCCAACGTATTTAATTAATTTGTTTATAGCGGGGCGATATGGTTGAGCACAGTTGACGGAAATAAAACCTCTGTATCAGCAGAATGTAGTTTATCTGGGCGGGACGGCTCTGAGAGCCGTGGGTGTATCGGTGGAATTTATACAGCCATCGGCGGAACTGAGAGGAGTAACCGAAACATCCTTAGCGGTTAAAAATACACACACACACATATAAATATTTTTCATTTTTACTATTTGGTGGTATCTAACTTCTTAGGTTAAAAACTTAGCATCGAATTTATAAATTGCATAAGGAAAACCTGACCTGGAGTATACCTAGTCTGTGCAAAAAGGGTGCCTCATTCTTTAATAGTTCAGGGAAAAACCTGGCGGTTGAGTTTTATTAAGGTCCTAGAATAAATAAAGATTTTTTTTTTTTTTTAATTGGAGAGTCATTGTTTAATATCATTCATATCTACTTCAGGAATTTGTTTATAGATTACAAATACAATCTTATATTTTAAATAAGTTATATATAAACAAATCCTAGTCGTGAAAATCATTATTTTTTTAAACCTATGATTATGTTCTATTTATCATGTTTTAACTATGATTTTATTATTTTATTTTTTAATTATTGTGTTTTAGCTATTAACTTAAAAGTCAATGTAAATGCCGATTGCGCGCTGCTAAATCTAAATATGTGACCACATAGTTAGATATAGTTTTCAAATAGTAAAATTTGCCGAAATGAATTGAAATTTCATTTTTAACTATCATTTCATGACCGTTTTCTAAACTAATAAGTAACTACAAAGTTTTTGATTTAGTACATCGAGTGATTGTGTTTTTAAATATATATATTTTACTTTTTTTGTTAGAGCACGTTCTAATAGTATTTAGATTATTTTAATAGTTCTAGTTGTTCATGAATCAGGTAACAGTCATTTTTAAATCATTAAAAACATTTTTTTAATAATTATTTTATCACGTAACCATAACCGGTACAAGTTACTCATAACTGGTTTTTTTAGCTCTTTGTAAAAAAAATTATAAAAATACAGATTGCAAAGAAATTTATTTTTATTTTTAATACGCTTATATTAACTTCAACTGTATGTAACGGAATATTTCATCGTAATTTTAACCAATTTCCAGTAATCTGATTAAGATTAAGAATTTGCACACGTTTCAAGGTCCGATGACAATACAATAATTGCACTACTTTGTTCTAATGTTCTCACTTAGTCTACTTAAATGATCCCCAAAATGTAGAATAGTTTGGGGGTCTGTCTTGCAAAAGGTGAAGTTTACGTAAAGTAGGTTTTACGTTTTTATGAGCTCCAGGTGAGTCCTGAGAAAATGAAACTAAATTTGATAAGGGAAAAATTGGGGGGCAATAAAACCCAAACTTTTTGAATTTTTTTCAGATTTTAGAAAAAAAATATAGAAAAATGCTATCAATCGAAAAATATTTTATTAATAAAATAAAAGTTTATTAAATTGTGCGTCTAAAGGCATCCCTTAAGCTGAATTTGATTTAGGCGTTTAGCCACAACCGGTTGTCAAACATCGAACAGTTTCGCCAACTTTAAAAAGTTAGTTTTGGTCATGTTTAAGAGTCTATAACGCAGGAATGTTAATTAAATCAATAAATGTTGTATTCTAAAAGTTGTTGATCATTACATTTTGTGCAAGGTAGGATTTTAAAAGTAAAAGTTCTTAGATATGTCAAAAAAATTGTTGGTTGAATTTGGATAAACTGTATTAATAATGCAAACAAATCAAGAATAGTACTGGGAAATTAAAAGTTATGACTGCTGCAAAACATTCACTACACTTAGCTTTTTAGTAAGGTTTTCTATAAAAGCGTTTTTTAAGTTTTTTTGTAAACTATAATTTTTTATTTATTTTAATATTAAATTTTGCAGATATATTTTGTTAATATAGCTTTATAAAAATAAAATTCATTCAATAATAATAAACACATTTTGCCCCCAAAACTGCGAAGGAATTGATTCAAACTTTCCCCGAGGTCGGGGATCCGCAAAGTCAGTGTTGTTGACCTCCAGGCGTGGGAGGACCGCATGACCCTTCCCCATTTAATTGGGACACGGTCGACAGAGGGAAAGCCGTTGGCTGCAGATTATATTTTAGAAAATATTTGTTTCTTTTCTCTATTACTAGAATCAAAAATCATGACACCAAATACTTTTTGTTTTTCTTAACCATGATGTAACATAAAAAAAAAAAAAAAAAACAGTAAATGCTTTAAGTCTGAACATAGGAGTTTTGAGTTGAGGAAGACGAAATTAACTTTAGGTGGAAAAAAAGTTGGTCGCTCATACCATTGCCTTCTAACCTCCAGTTTCAGTTATTTTTTTTATCTATTTTTTTTTTTACCCAACTTGGCCTGGACTATAATGGTTTCGGGAAACTGTTTAAAGCAACCCTTCATAATGAAACGTCCTTCTGAGAAGAGTTAGTTCCTCCGCTGGTCGGTTGGCTTATTACGTTTTGTGAGGGTCGACGTCCAGTCCTAACAAGAGCAAAAATATTCTACAACTATGGAGGGGGAGGGAAAAAAAATAGTTTCATGACTCCTCCACTAAATCTATCATCAAGAAAATACTTTCAATATAAATTAATTTACAGATCCATAAACAGATCCTATGTTGCTCTTTTTTTAATATGATCCGAAAAAAAACCTTTTCAAAAGAAAAGGGGGGATCCCTTGGAAGCCGAACACTTAAAATATCCCAAGGACGCCCGGATTCGGACAATCCTTGCGGATAGCCGACTGGTTCCGTGACTAAATTTAAAGACGGTACCTTGGCTATCGTGAAAAGGGAGCTTAAGTGGTCTAAAATATAGCATAGCTGCCACAATGATTCACAGATCAACATCTTTTATTTTTTATCGAACATTCCGAATAGTCTTCCATTTGGTTTCAGTTCTTCGGGATTTGGCATGAATGAAACATGAACAATTATTTATTTTGCATAGCCTAAAAAATAGCTGTAAAAAGTAAAAACAAATAGCTGGCAAATAATAATAATAATAAATGAGCAACCATTCTGGAAAATATGTACAAAGTACGATATAATTTTAATAGTGTATGATGATATATGATATTAGATAGGTTTTCTTTGCTCTAGTAGGTCGCTTTGATTAAAAAACTATTTTTTTTAATATTGATAAAAATGTTTTTAATATTGGATGATATTCATAGGTTCCTATAAAAACAATAGAAGTAAAAATCTTAAGAAGAAATGTAATATATAATTATAAAATTTAACAATTCTATTCAGTTGTATACTATTATAATATTGAACATAACATTATAAATGCTCTATTAAATTTAATTTAGAACTACAGAAGTACTATTTATTTAATTTAAAAAAATAAACTAAAATCTGTACCTTACCTACACAAAAAAAAAGAGAAATAATTCAGTATATGTCCATTACCTGAAACAAAAACAAATTTCCGTTAATTTTCTGAGTTCACAAAAAACAAATATTGATTATAAATAGTAGTATATAATCATAAAAATATTCAACAATGTTTTTTTTTAAATATTTTATATTAATTAATTATTGATATTAAAAACTGTACACAATATAAACAAGTAAATGTGTAGAATTTGATAACACTGACATGTCAATAACTTGTAAAGGACTACTCATCAGTCGAACTAGAAAAAGAAGTTTTAAATTGGAATCGAGTAAGAAGCAAGTTGGGAGACTGATGGATTTGAGTGGATATGGAGCTTACTATGAAAGGATAGGTATCTGGTGTAGCTAAATCAGCAACATATGGAACATTAAGATCTTTATGGATAAGTTTATTTGTGACATAATTAAGAGTGTCAGGGATTTTACGAAGGATTTTAGATCGTAAGGATCGGATGCGAGAATTGGAAGGTTTAGAGGAGCCTCAAATCCGTATGTCCGAATAGATTTAATTAATGTCATGTAAATGAATCTTTTGTAATTTATTCCTATAATGAACGTTTGTCTAGCAAATATTGGAGTAGTCTATAACGAGGAACAGTTTCTTTTTATTTCAACCTTGTATGTGGATTCCAAGTAAGACGTTTGTCCATATGGAGTCTTGGGTAGAGGATCTGTTCAACAGGGATTGATGGAACATCTTTAAAACTTAAAATATAGAATATACCAACAAATATTTTATATGCTAGTATCAACAGCTGTTCTTTGAAAAAAAAGAAAAGAATCAGTTTTAGTTCCTTCAGACTAGGTTGCTGTTAATGAGAAGCTGAATTCACAACATTTTAATCTTATGACCTTCAGGTGACCTATGAGTAAATATAAATAATTGAAAAAGGCGCCATTGTTGATAAGAAGACCCCAGCGTCTGGGCGATATGTTCGAGGAAACAGAGGAGTAAGGATGATAAGAGAGATAGGAGTAATCAGCATCCAGATATCTCAGCGGAACCGTGGATCGATAGCCTTCTACATTTAATTTAACATTACAATTATATTTTTAAGTTCAAGGAAGCAATAAAGAATATAAATAGACCGGAGAATTTAGAATGTGGCAAAGGTATCTGTTGATTGTATTCAAGTTTATTTATATTGCCAGTGATCCTTTTAACTAAGGAATGAACTGTGTATGTACGAATCCAAAACAAAAACATTTTATTAAAGCTTGTACTATATCGGTATGTTGTTTTATTTTATTTTATATTTCATTTTCAATCCATAACATAAATCATATCGTGACTTATCAGCAGATACTCCCAAATAATGAGTTATATACTCCCAACTTGATCGTTAAAAACTCTTTTCATATTTTTAAATAGGTATACGTTTTTCTTGTTTGACTCCAATAAGTCTTTCTTTATTCTGCTCAAGCGGGTGACTTGAGTCTTAGTTCGAATGATTGTATGATTCCAGGGTTGAATGAATGTATTATGGAAAGCATAGCAATATTTATCATGTTCATTATTATTTCTATAATTATTAATTTTATGTAATGCTTTTAAACTTGTACAATTAGGTTAAATTTACTCTTTGTTTAAATACATGGTGCCTCATGTTTAGCACTAATGCAGGAAAACCCCCCACTAAGACTACCCACTTTATAGAGGCATAGAGTGCCCTAGGTAGGTCTTCCTACCCCGAAGTCGATTCACGTCTTAAAAGAAAATAATAATCTTTTTCAGTCCCAGGAACTAGTTTAGTGTCTTCTCCTCTTAAATATTTTTTTTTTTTTAGATATTTTGGGATAATTATATATATTTGCCTTAATGCCTTTGAGTGATACTGTAATATTTATCATAAAACAGTTTTCTGATTAAACAAAGAAACAAATTCCCTTAAAATGCTCAGGAAACCAGCGCAATTAAATCTTACTCATTTACATTTAGGATTGATAAATTATTTGTCATATATATTGGAATTCGTTTATTTGAAGACTTGCTTCGAATGTTAACATTGATTATCAGTCCTTAAAATTTATAAAAAAAATAAGTACTTTGCTTCATAGATTATATATATTGAATTTTCAAAAATGTATGACAAGAAATCAAAATTGTTGATAACCTAAGGGGGCGAAATGGAAGAGCTCCTAAAATATATTGGAACCTAAAGCAGATTGAGTGTAAAGGGAAAGTTGGGTGGGTAGGTCCTTTGAGTTTTCCATTTACTGATTTTTCTGTTCCTAATATTTTAGAGATTTGAAAATATTTAATAGCGAAGTTCTGATGTTTTGAATTTATGTAGTGTTTTTAGAACATTCATAACTGGTCTTCGAATACAAAAATCCAATACATGTGGCAAATAATTCATCAGTACTAATTGTGTTGATTCTTCTATATCATGGTGTACCTCAAGGGATTTTACTCATCCCTCTGGATGATAATGTATTAGTATATTAGTTTTATAAAATATTAAACAAATTAATAAGATATTCTATAGTTTTCAGTTCAAAAATATACTTAAAATAAGAGTACTGCAAGTTGATATCTATACTCCGATCAGATAAAATTGAATTCTAATTTAGTGGCCTTCCTCGGTACTCCACTTAAATCGGTAACTTCTAATCCAATAATTCTGGGAGGTGGACCAAGTTGATATCCCCCCAGCCGCGGTGACAAAACCCTTTATCCAGCTGCCTGTCATTGGAAAGGGAAAAAAACCGGACTACCTCCGAGGTAGCTATTGCACCGTCCTTGGATGCTGCACTTGTTCATTTGCATTGTTCCCTGCACAGATTACGAAAGAGTGCGGCTTACGTAAAAGGTCTCGTGATGTTAGTCATAAACATTCCTCCGGCTCAAGGAGAACCAGCCACAAAGAGAGACTGTCAGTCTGCAGGTCGACCTTTGTGTCGGTAATGACATTGCAGCTTGAGTTGCATAGAGCGCGGTGCACCAAGGACACTTGCAGCTTCGCCGTGCATCATCCGCCTTCCTAAGGAAATCAGTCTTTATTCAACACATGATGAGAGCTAGGATAACATTTTTAAGGGCTGAAAAGTTCACCAAATGTTTCAAATTTATACTAAATAAATCTACCTTTGACTCTGCAGTGCCTTTCAGCATCTAACCAAAAATAAATAAATAAATATTCGTTTATACCATAATCATCTGGCATAGCAAAGATTCTACAATCTGAACTAGACAAGTGATTAAATGCCAATCCTCTTTTATTCCCCAACAAGATAATAGCCAATCACAAACCAATTTGATTACAATTAAATGTAAAATATAAATTAACATGGAAAATATAAATTATTTTCACTTGTTGAATAATCATTTAACGTCCTTATGTACTCCAACCAACTAGGGCAAGAAGGACGGTTATCCTACAGGTCAGAGTTGGGCAAAATTTAATCATAGCTACAAAATAATCAAAATTTAATTATAACTATTTAACAACTAATTTCCTGGAATCAATCACCTAATTTAATCATGATTAAATATTTCAGTAAAATAACCATTAGTTCACTAAAAAATGACTGAAAGATTTAATCATTATTAAGTTAGGTGGTTGTAGCAAGGAAATTAGTTGTCAAATAGCTATGATTTATTTTTGATTATTTTTTAGTTATGATTAAATTTTTCCCAACTCTGCTACAGGTTACCAACCTATTATGGCCAAGTTGGAAAGATAAATATTTATTCCGCGGGTGCGCCACTAATTAAATTTTACTCTACACACCCACGTGAGATTCGAACCCAAATCATTTAAAAATTAACTCATTGTCTCCTCCGATCATTAGACTATTTAAGCCTTCGAAAAATAACTATAGCTTACAAAAAATAAATGTGAACTCAAATTGAATAGATATTTTTATAATTCTTGATTTTTTTTATTTTAAAGCTGTACTTTTTTAGGAATAATTAGATTTCCGTAGTAATAAAAACTGTTGATAACCTCAGCAAAAGTTAAGTTCCTTTTATAATAGAATGTTTTAATTTTTCATTTCTCAAATATGAGTTGCTACATCCAGTTTAAAATCAATTACATAATCAAAAATAAAATTAACAAAAAGCACATATTTAAAGCGAATATCAACAATCACGAATTTATTATATAAGAGCTTAGGATAGAAGTTATAATTTATAAGTTCCAAATAATAATAAAAGGCTGTTTTAAAAAAATAAATAAATGGACAAGTGTGATCAGGCTGGCTGTCGTATTTTTCTTTTCTTTTCCATATGAAATTACCTCGTATATTATTTTTCCTATAACAATACATTATGTTGAGACGGCCTGATGAATATTAACCGAGCGAACACATCCATTGAGGTATTTAATGCGCAATTTGAAATTTAAATCAGATTACATTACTTTTTCTACGCGCTACACACGCGAGGGATAAGAACGAAGGGAATGATAAAGAAAATTGAACTTAAACGAAATGGGTGCCGGCACCATCATTTCAGCCTTCTTCTTGAACACTTCACCGAGTGAAAGTTATTGCTAATTTATACTTCAGTTAATTAATTAATTAATATTGATGTTAGGTCAATTATTTGAAGTCATCTACTGTGAATTCGTTCGGTAATTACCAAGTAACTGTTATTGAATGATATTGTTATTTAATTACGCAACAATAATATCGTTAATAACTCAATAACTGACAATTATACTCCGCTATAATTATTGAAATAGAACTTTTTTGATATTTTATATAATATTATAATTTTATTTTTTTTATTTTTCGAAAATGTTGAAAAAAAACTACCGGTCAAACGTATCGCAACACTTTGAAATATAAAATAATATAAAAACGTATTTTTTTTTCATAATAAAGAAAGGTTCTGAAGTCTACAATAAACATTCCTAAAATAAATTACAGTATTTCTTCCAATAAAGAAAGAAGTTAGAAAACTTATTTTTTTAAATTTTTATTTTTTATAATTTTAACTTTTAACTTTTTAATTTATATTTAATAAGACATATCCCCCCCCCCCCCCCTGGCTTAAATGACTGCTTTCACTAGTCTTGTCATACTTGTAAATAACGAAACAAATGATAAACATGGACTGAAGGAAATTTGAAAAAAATAATCAAAAATTCCATCGTTTGTTATTAACAGGGAAAACCATTGATATGTCTAATCCTTAATGTCTCACGTTTAATAAATAATATTAATATGAATATAAACCAAGTATGGATTGAGGTAAAAACCAGGAAATTCTCGAGAATTATGGGTGTTGCAATACTTTTGACGGGGATTTTATAATTGTAATCATTAAATTAAAAATATAGCAAAAAAAAACTGGTATGTTTATTTCATGATAAGGAGAATAGGGTCAATTCGACTCTAACAGGGGTTTGGTTAATGAAATTGTTTATTTTTATCATTGAGACCTATGAACGCTACAAGATCTGCAAATAATAGATTTTCTCATAAAACTCATCAGATGGATGCAGGAATCAAGAACCAATAAATGAAACGGCTAAGGTTGAGAAGAATAAAAAGGTGCTGTATGCTAGAACTTCTCTGATCCAAGGTAAAAGGAAAATACGCTACTGGGTAACAGTCGTTTCCCACGTCCCACTGAGAAACCAGTATTTTACCATTTGGGGTTTGCTGGATGTCTTGTGTTTTTTTAATGATAAATAAAATCACATATTCGTATTGAAAAAAAAGTAATACGGATGTATAAAATATCAATATTTTAACAGACTGATCCAGTTACATGATTAAGTTGGTCACACTTGTTCTATAAACCTAAAAGTTATTTTACTTCAATAAATATATTGAAGAACTATGGGTATCGTAAGAATATAATTCCAATATTTTTTTTTTTAATACATACCTAATGTTGTATTTAAATAATGTAGAGAAATCGATAAATCGTAACGTTCGTATCGATACGACAAATATTTTAAAGAAAGGATATCGATATATAAATATCAGAATGTGGAAGACAAATATCGATATTTTTGACATATCGTACATCGATACCCATCCCGAACTATAGCAAAGGCGAAGGGTTAAGTTTTGCAAGAAACAAAATCAAGTGATCTAAAAGCTTACATTCTTCTTTAGTCGAGGTAGGCATTTGACTAAGTTGAGGTTTTTTATCTTCTCCATGTCAATTATAGTCCAGTAAAATAAGACTTCAAAAGTCCGTTTTCAAGAAAAACTGCCGCACTTTCTTTCTCAACGGATCTTTTTTTTTGGGGGGGGGGGGTGCTGAATTCGAATCTGAAGTTTGCTACTACGGCAAACGTTGGCTTCATACCCAAAATCTACTAAAACTATTTGTCCGATCCAAAATTTCTTTTTTTTGTCTCAAAGCTGGTTAAATTTACTATTAGATCATATAAATGTAATTTATATTAAATTCCGTTAAATATATCTTAGCGGTAAATGGGACGATTTCGGAATATTTTTTTTTTTTTTTTCATTTTGTAGGTAATAATTCCAGCTACAATTAATTAAAGACTTTCTTCGAAAAAGCTTCGTTTTCGTGGTTATAGGTAAAAACACGTAAATAATCGGTATTTTAGGCGGTTTATTGCGATTTTGTGTATGATTCCGACGTTTGCCGTGGTAGCAAATTTCAGATTCGGATTCAGCATCCCAAGAAATATCAAGAACCGTTTAGAATAAAAGTTCTGCTTCTTTTTTTTCAGTTTTTTCTTCAGCATACCCCTATTTTACTGTACTATAAGAACCGATTTGCTTTTAGCTATTGTTGGGTAATGCTTGCTTTGCTACAGGACAACTCCCTGTAAGAAGGAAGAGCTACAGGTAGGGGGGGCAAGGTCGATTCTCCGGAAGTAGGCGAGCCTTCGGCGACCTTGGCCTATAAAAGCCCTCTATCAGAACTATTTCAGCGATGATCGAGTATTGATTGGGAGGATAACAAAATAAGGTCATCAGGAATACTGGGTTAGAATAGGCATAGTTGAGATAGTTGCATGAACCGGCTAGGGTAAGAAATAGAAACGCTACAAGTGAGAAATATTTTAACCAGTGTATGCCTAATATGTGAACTCTACAAAAGGAAATACGAATCCAACTGGTATATAAGAGGTATAATGCCAAATTTGATTATTCAACATAATTGTAATTTGTTGATTTATAAAATTATAACAATTACTATTACAAATGTTTTGTAGCGCGATTCTGTAATATAAGTAAATACTTGGGGCTTACATTACAAACTATATTAAGGATTATTAAAGTCGAACTCCACGTTGGAACAAATTTAAGGCTGATGTAAACCTAAAATTATCTTTAAAAAAAAAAAAAAAAAAAAAAAAAAAAAGGTTGGAAACAGTTCTTTCCAAATAGGTTGTGTTGGTAAAAGAGAATGCCACATCGCCCACAAGCTTAGGGGCCCCGTCTATTTTTGCCAAGGGATCTATATAAAGACGGACTAGCAATGTATTTAGTTGAACTGCAGAGTTGGAAATACTTGACAATTTTCCAACGAAGGAGGCAGCAAATATTTTCTTTAAAACCACATCTTAGCTGTTTTCGTGAATATACCAATCATTCGTACGAAAATAGCCGTAGTCATAATAAGCCCCTGAGGTATACCTTCATAGCCCGTTAGTCATGGGACCGCTTTTATGTAGTAAAGACAAGACAAAATAAAATAGTATTTAAAGATAATGATAAATTATTACACATTAAGAGTAAGATAATAAAATGCCGTAATATACTAATTTCGGTTCCATAGTGAATGTAATAACAATTTTTATTGCGTATTATTTATTAGACATTATATTGCTTTCTTGCCAGGATGTCACGACTCTAGATATTTTTAAAAAATGTACGGATAGCATCTTAGGTCCAATATTCATTTTTGTATTTGGGCCAAGCCAGCGATACGGACTTCCTTTTAGTTTGGTCATATGTTATGCCATATGTAATGGAAGACAGCTTATTGTTTAAGCAATAAAAATTAACTGTTTAATCATTAAACATTTCGCTATCTTTAATAATAGCGATGATATTAATATACTATAATAATTTTAAATTCATAAAAAAATTCTTTCCTTACTTAATTATTCATTCCAATATGAGTAACTATATTAATAAAGAAACGTACTGTCGAGAATTAAATATTCAACAAATAAATCCTTGCATATTATATTATTTATGTTTATTATATACTACACGATTGTAATATTCTATTTTCTTTAGTAAACCTAAAAATACTGACCTGGAATATTTTTTGAAATATCACTCTTTGTACTCATCCACTTGGACTTGATCTGGACACTTGACTGACAATGAATCATGATATAAGCCTAAAACGACTAACATGGGGTTATCTTTTACGTCTACGTCTACATTTACCCGAAGAACTCTCTAAATTTCAAGTTTATAATTTTTAAAATATTTTCAATGCCATATCAATCAAAAAATATATTGACACATACTATATTAATACGGTTTAGGATATTCTAGAATTCGTGACAGATTTTGAGGCGTTATTCAGGTATTGAGGCCCATTAAACTTCTCAACACAGAAAGGTACACAAATATCCGTGTCGGGGTACTAATGGAGTGTTGAGTTTGATACTACATTACTGTCATGGTATAATTACTCTCCTGTCAAACGTATTTCGAAACAGTAAACCAATTAGGGAAGAAGGACAGTCCATAACATAACATCTGACAGGATGGCCCCATAACAAGTTATCCCCCTTGAAGTTCTATACATGGATGACATAAATTTAAATATATAACTCATAAGACAATAGCAAAACAAAAATAAAATCGTAAAATTGCAATAAATATGAATTCACAAAAACATAAATTTAAAACTGCCTTTGTTTAACATGTATTATTCCATTTGATTAAAAATTTTCCTAAGATAATATTTCAATGGAATAGAATTTTTTAAAGAAAATTCATTTAAATAATATTTTTCCGCAATTAAACCTTTTCTTGGCAAGATAATTTTTGAAAGGTAAAAAAAAATCCCTTTAAACGTGATCAAATAAGCAATTGATATAAAAACATTTGACAAAAATTTATTTATTTTTTTAATTAAATATTGGTATCTCCTGAGATACTAAGCCAAGATTGAGGTGCATAATCACTCAGAGTATCTCAGTGATAGTGAAATATTGGTAAGGAATCAACAAATATGTTAGAATATGTCTAAAATTTGTAAAAAACACTTACAAAGGGATGGTATCTCAAGGGATAAGAAAAGGGTTAGTAAAGTCATATTATTAACTACCTGAATAGTAAGAAAATGATTGGTCGGCCAATCCGATCATTGATTCCGTTGGAATTTGGGTGACATCAGCAATGTTCAATGCGCTTAGTTCATAGCTTTATAGATAGGCGTCTACGTGCAACTACATGTTTTCATTTTTTTTTCTGTTTCTTGCAAACGATATATAACGCAGTCATTTTTAAAAATAAAAATAAAGCAAAAGCCAGCAATTTACTTAGGATAGATAATTACTTGTGAAATTTGGAAAACACAAGTATAGAAGAAGTTATCCGATTTATTTTTTTTCTAATACATAATCTTACTTAAAAGTTAGATAACTGATTTTTAAAAAAAGTTCCAATTCCTGGAATAAATAATAAAGTGTAAAGAAGAATATCAAATAAAAATTATAAATTATAATCATTAAAGGCCATGCTTTCATTTCAATCAGCCTATTTTAAAATATAAAAATATAAATGAACTAAATAGCCGACTAGTCGGCGATTTTTGTTAACTACAAAAGCAGCCGATTAGTCGGCCCATCTCTAGAGAAAACATAAAATTGCTTTATGAGTTATATGGTACTAAAAAACCAGGCATGGTAATAATTGAAATGTATACATATTCTCAATTAAGTGATGACGGTCATAATGGCATATTAATAATATAGAGGCTCTTATAACTATTCTCCCATCTTTTCATTGAATCCTTTGTATGTTTTTACATTGGTTCAGGACTGATAACATGTTCATACGTCACTGTGATTCTAAAATCCGGTCTCAACGATAGTAAAAATTATCATCAAATATTAATTTTTATTTACTTTAATTTTTATTACTCCTACTCAAATGATCTAATTATTAATAGTAAATGCTAAAAAAATAGAAGTTAAAATAACAGAAAGCAGCCCGATGATATATAACAATGAGAGGTGACAGAGAAGGTACCTATAAAAATCTGATGCAGTTTATCCACGCCACATAAGTGACGGGTTCCCATTACTCCGTACCACGAATGCGCCGTCATCCGTTTCCTCTCGGCATCTGGTTCGAAAAACATTTCTCTTCAACAGCATTCGATGGCGTTTATATTTGAAATGTGCACAAGGTCCTCTTACCTTGAAATCTGACCTACTCCCTGAATATCTTCTGATATCAGCCTGGCAAAGGTTATAATGTTTTAGATATCATAATAAAAAAAAACAACATCATATGTATCAACTATGATTGTATAGCGGATATCAGCTGTATCTTACGAAACTGTTAGGCAATAGAAATTATAGGGTATATATTCAGTAATGTAATGGATATCATACAATTATAAGTAAGGATTATTTTGTTTGTTATTTAAAAAAAAAAAAAAAAATCTGGCCGAATAATTTAAAAAATGAATAATAAGCCAAAGCCTTTTGAGACTCGAACTTATTTAACTGAGCAAGATGAAAATTATTATGATTAAAAATATGCTTATCTACTACTCATATACATAGGTACATATTATTTCAGTTTAACTATACACATTAAACCATCGGTGCATGTAAATTTTAATGAGTGTATTGTTGAACATTTTGAGTGAAATGTTTATTAATCTTTTCACACTATAAACAGAATAGACGAAACGAATTAAGAAAATTTGTTCAGTACAGATACACCTGTAACTTATATAGTTTTTGACTAACGGTGATTCTAAAAGATGATGTATTCAGCACCAATGCTAAACTATCGGAATGTTCTTTCAAACCAATAAAGTCAGTTCATTGAAACTATTTTAGTCTCAGAAAAATATCCAGACTCAAGAGTCCATTCACGGCAAATAAATCAGAAAATAAAACTTTCTCGAACTTTATCTTTGAGCTAACCAATTCCAAATACAGAAAAAAAAATGTGTACGCTCAATAAAATAAGTTAGTAGTGTACTTGAAAAATAATGCGTTGATAGCCATTAAACATAGCTTTGGATGAAGGTAACAAGTTTTTTTGGAAGTCCTCTTTTTATTGTAATATAGTTTTAATTTTTCCAAAAAATAATTCACCAACTATAATGGACCTAAAGAATTCAATAATGTATATGAGGATACTTGTGAAATATTTCGAATGCAGTTCTTCTAGCTTCTTTAGAGTCTTTGATTATTTAAAAGAGGGTTGGTTGCTATTTCAATGATATATCTAGGAATAAAATATTCGATAACCGATAAAGGAACATTAAAATTTCTT
Source organism: Euschistus heros (assembly GCA_003667255.2). Taxonomy (NCBI): domain Eukaryota; kingdom Metazoa; phylum Arthropoda; class Insecta; order Hemiptera; family Pentatomidae; genus Euschistus; species Euschistus heros. The sequence goes on along the minus strand of RCWM02000372.1, from coordinate 681,624 downwards.
CATCAATATGTTCCTTTTTTTTGAAACCAATGCAAAATTGATTTTTTTTAAGTCAAGGTAGATGAGAACAAACAAGAGAGAACGAGCTACTATTTGCGTTTCACGTTGAGTACATTAAATCTAAATGTTCCTTTTACGAATGGGCCTAAGTGTATCAAAAAGCAGTCCAATAAGTAATAATTGTTCATCTAATAGTATTTACGTCCAATCAAATCGGTTCTATGATGATAGAAGAAATTTCATAGAAATTTCCATACAGTTATTATAGTATATTTAAAAATATCACGATACATAATACAATTTTTGGTATATGTATATGTAACATAATTTAGTCAATTAATAGTTTTAAAATTGTTAGGATTTCTTTGAACAAGATATTTATCGTGTTATTACTTTTGCTAGATTTAAATTAAATATCACCTTGAATTCTACACTACTGATAGCTACCAAATCAGGCCTCACGTTATTACAAAACTAGAAAGAGGCCGTTTTGCAATGCGTTAACCTGCAAAAAGCACCAACGGCATGCTGATATTTCGCGATGGAGACACGGCGTGTAGACGTGGCAACGCGGCAGCGGCCTTGACACGGCCCCTGCAACAATAACGGCCTGGTCACACTCAGTGTGCACTTGTGCAAAACATTTTTGTGTTTGTCGTTGTTGTTTCGTCTTGTTCAAAGGGGCCATTTTGAAGGAACAGCGTGAATGAAATATTTTATTGATGGAATCCTTGACCGAATTGGTCACAGAGAATGGTTCAATACGAGACGGAATATTCCTTCGTAAGAGATGTATTTTTGAAGATTAATAATTAATAAGTTTTTATATTAAAAAATTGTTTGTTACACCTCCATATTATCGAACATAAGAGTAAGGTTTATATAGATTATAGTTAAAGTATGTGACTTTTACCGTAAATACAATTGCGAGATATACGATTGCTCTAATATAGGGTTCCAAAGAATATACAGAAAATAGTTCTTTCAACAAGTTTTAATGAGATAATGTTTATAGTTTAGGTTCTTTTGAGAATAATGGTATGTAAATGAACATCGTTTTTTATTAAATGGTTGATATTCAGCTCATCCCATAAAAGATTTTTTATTATTTGGATTTCTGAGTCAACAATACATCCCCCCCAGGTACTCTGAAATTATGTATTTTCATTGATTCTTTTTAATTAAACCCTTTCAGCCTGAGTAGAAACCACACGCCCATTCCTTCCAATTCTTCATTACTCGACCAGAGTTTCTGACATGCCTTCTTATAACATATTAGCAACACTTACAGTAATCAACTTCTACAAAAATATGACATACATGCTGTTAAATTCATCAGGAATATACATTGAATGAATTCTAAACGTAATTTTTTTTTGTGCTGGACACTTAGTTTAATTAGGATTGATGAATTGTTTGCTACTTCTATTATCAATTCAAAAAAACATAAAAACAATTCAAAATGCCATTACTTTTCAAACAGATTACACATGTTGTTTTCGAGTATTACTTTTGGTTTAGTGTATACAATCCTTCATCATTCATGTATAAACAACATGGAAATAGATAGTAAAATGAAATCTATCAAAGATTAGCTCTACTATAAAAAAAAAACAGTGCAGCTACTACCATGAAGGTTCTTTTTTTTAGTGGGTAAGGACTACTTACTTACTTTGGACTACTTACTTACTTTGGACTACTTACTAATTACTTCTTTGGACTTGTCAATCACAGTTTTACTTTGTAAGGGCTTGATAGCCTTGTTTTAGAATATTTGCTTCAAGATGTTTTCTCGGCTCATAGAACAGCTATGGATTTCGTAATATTGAAAATTCCAATCCAATCAGCTATCGTACTATATAAATTCTTATGAATTGCAATGTTTGATACATATAAGGCTGTGCAGGGACTAAATTTGTATTTTTTTTCCACTTAATTTTTCTTAAGTTCACTTCTATTAAATAAAAAAGATCCAAGTATTAAAATATTGATTAATTCAAAGCAGATCAGAAGTACGGAATATCTATGTAGTTCCGAAACCCTTAAAAAAATATTGAGTAGGATGTTGAGAGGTTCAGAACTTGGTCAATGTTTAATATTAACAAACTTATTTTTATTTTTTTTGCCAACGTTTCGGCCACTTCATTAATGACCATCGCCAGGACAGATGGAAAATTGGAAAAAAACTAAAAAAAAAAGATAATCAAAATAACTACATTCTATCAAGAACAGAACTGAGGAAAGATATAATACAATGGATTAAACACTTTAGTTTAGTTTTTATTTTTTTCTAATTTTCCATCTGATCTGATGATGGCCATCAATGTATAGCTGAAACGTCGGCAAAAAAAAAAAAGAAAAAAAAAAGCTTTTAATATCAAACGTTGCCTAATTTTTTACGACTGATCCCTTCAAGCTTCTTCTTAAGTAGCTGTTTAAAAAAAAAAAAATAATAAAAAAATAAATAAATAAAATAGAGTTTCATCCAAGACTTGAATATCAGACATTAAATTAGTGTTCTTGGCCTTAAATGACGTTGTCGAATGATATGACTATATCACTTGAGGTACGCATGGTGATATAGAAGGATCAATACAATTACAATCAGGATAGATATGTAGCTGATGTTATGATTTTTTATGTATGTTTGTTGAACTGATATTTAACATTCGAAACTAATCTTGGAATAAAATATTCTAATAGAAGTAGTTAATAATTTATCAATCCTATTACTGTATTCTTAAAACTTTTTTTTTCAACTATATATTGATATTTACAATGTAAATTTGAGGAAAATTATAACAATAACATGTAAAGAACTACTCACTAGTAGCAAATCAATAGTTCTTAATTAGAAGGCCTCTTTTCAGAAGCCTCAGAGTATTATCGGGAATTGAGTTAAGCAAGTTGGACTGGTGGATTTGAATGGATACGCAGTTAATTATGAAAAGATACGTATCTGGTTCGGGCCAAATCAGCAACATATAGTATATCAAGATCTTTATGGATAAGCTTGTTTGTGACGTATTAATCGAGGATTAAAGGGATTTGATACGAGAAGAATTGGAAGGTTTAGTGGAGCCTTGAAGCTAAACTCTGCCCATATGGATCTAATTACTGTGATGTAAATAGGCATTTTGTGATTTATTGGGAGATTCGAATGTCTGGAATTTTTTAATAATTCATTTTTGCACTGAACTGTAATTTCTAAAATATTATTTTTTTTTTTTTTTTTTTATTTGCTTTGGGATTCGAGTGGATATGGTGTTTCAGCAACATATGGAATATTAAGATCTTTATGGATACACTTGTTCGTGACATAAGAAGGAGCATTGAGGATTTTGGATTGTAAGGATTGGAGACAAGAAGAATTATATATATATGTATGGATAAATTTCTTGACTGTTACTCTTAAATATTTAGTATCATTCCATATCCACTAGTAACATTGGCATGATTATGAGAACAATATAGTCTCGAAACGTCGCCGAAATATTTGTTTTTATTTATTGACTGAACCTCAAGAACCTTACTAAATATATTTATATATATATAATAAAATAATCGTGATTACAGGCTTGTATGATCTATTAATAACCATCATTAGTTTTCGTAGATGTTTACTAAGATATTTTTTATTCAAATTTCATTTGGCCGAAGGATCGGGCGGAAGGAGTATGCACAGAGCTGCATCGGAACTCGGAGCGGTCACAAGGTGTGACGGGTAATTTGAACCAGCGGCTGAGGAGGTTGACGACCTTTTGTGCCAGTGCCAAAAAAATGCCTTCATACTGTCTATTGTGGGACTGCTTGAGAAGAAAACAACCGCGACTTGAAACAGTTAGGAACAGTCTACCGCCCTCATCGTTATTTCTTTGAAAAAAAAAAAAAAACATAACCGACTTATGGTATATTTAATATTTTTATGATGACTCGTGTAAATGAGAGTTTAAAACATAAACTTGTGTCTATCCAAGGCAAATTTAGTTTAGTTAAACATAACAAAAAGAACCGGATAAAGTTTTCCAGGATCGTTTTCCTTCCAATTGGATCATTATTTCAGCTGTTTGGTAAACTTCGTAGTTTTCCGGTAGATATGGTTTAGACATTCCTTGTATCAATATATTCGAATAGTATTATATTATGAATAATTAATTTAAATAAATTTAATAAAGATTACACCTTGAAGTTTTCGAAAATGGAATGTTCCTGAAATTATTAGACTCAAAAAGGATGAGCACAGTTGATATGTGCCTGTAATTACAAAAAAAAACACAGTGTTGAGTCGTCAGGAAAACGTCGGAGTATACCGGGACGTATATGGATTGCGTCAGAGCTGATCTTGTATATCTTGGGTTTATAAGTTTTAATCGATTGTACAGTAATTAACGTGATAATGTAGTAAAAGTTATTAAATTTAATTAGATTTCTTGAAAACTCATTAAATTAAAAAAAAATTAAAGCATATAAGTATCTATTGAAAATAATCTGAGATGTAATAAAAATTATTTCAACATTATAAGGAAAGCAATGCTGCATGTAGGGTACAGCTGTCCAATCGATACTGACATCTAAAAATAACTATACGCTAATATATTTACTGGAAAATGTAAAACCTACACAAGTTTGCTGTTAAAATTCATTATTTCAAATACAAATATAATAACCATTAAGAAGTAATATTTTTTGTTACATAGCCTGTAATCGCAAGAATCATGTCATGTGATGTAGTACTAATTGCACGATCAATTAAATACCTAATAACTAATAATATGGAGCGGTAATTAGATATGTTAACACATATTCTTATAGTACTTATAATACCAATACAACTAATGAAATATAGACATAAGTTGCATCAGTATATCTTTTTTAATCCTTTGATTCATTGTGTTGCAGGTTGATTTAAAATTATTGTAAATTTCTAATGTGTTAAATCTTCTGAGAAAATTTATTGAATTATTATGCTTCAGCACATCAAGAACTATTCCATGTTTTTAAATGTTTTATGATTCCCTACTCGTTTCTACGTGATGTATTCAAAACAGAGTTTTTCTTTAAAAAATAATTTTTAAATTTTTTTCAAACAATAAGTATTTAATTTCTAGTGCATGACGTGAACGAGTGCCCAAACACTTCACACAAAATTTTCACTAATTTTTCCGTGATCCTCAGCTCCCAGATCACTCAATGATTTTAAGGGAAAAAAAAAAAAGAATTTTTCCGTCGTGATCCTCAGCTCCCAGATCACTCAATAATGATTTAAAAAAATGTAAGATAAATGGAGTTGAAAGGGAAAAAAGAATTTTTTTTTTTAATTGATGGGTAAATAATTGTCGTGTGTATAATAAATTCCTTAGAAACAAACGGAAGATACAGATGTAATGCAGTTAGTGGGAATTTATGAAAAATAAAAAAAAAAATATAACTTCTTAACAATATTATTTTTGATAATGAGTTCTGAGGAAAAGTAATTGAAGTTACTATAATTGAAAATTATTTTACATGGCTAAAAACAGAAGTAAAAAAATGTAAGATAAATGGAGTTGAAAAGTAGTTGAGAAAACTCGTACCAAATAGGGATTAACATTTTTTTTTTTTAATTGAGTACGCTTCTATTTCCGCATAACGCATATTTTAAAGGGTGGAGTGATTTTAATCTTGTCAATTTAAACAAATAAGTTATCTTAAAATCATAAGAAATATTTTATCAAAGCGGTCTTGAAATAATCAGTGAGAGCTATTCCCTTAATAAGAGGAAACTATTTAGAACGCATGTGGATTGAGTGCTCGTCTTAATATTTTTTTTTTTTTTTTTTTTTTTTTTTTTTTTTGTCAACCTGACGATCTACAAGTTCTAAATTGCGACAAAAAAAAAATTAATGCATTAATTCAGCTTTAGCGATATACATTTTATTTTAACATAAGAAAGGTTTCAACCCGTTAAGCTAAAGACAGTTTCTCAGACTGCTATGACATTTCCTCCTTGTCGTTAATTGATAAGTGAAAAAAAATCACACATCAAATAACCAACAATTTAGATAAATACTGAATATCAGGTCATAGTAAAGTTAATTTAGTCAGTTGTGATACTTTAAAAGTATGATGAAATCGCAAGTTGAGGCATTCGCCTAATACCCTGATGAGGTCTTTTGTGTTTTTCAATGTATCTAATTGCCCGCGTTTAAGAATGACGAACGATTTACATGAGAAGGCACAATGACTCACTGCCTTTTGTATCGTAGGAAGACATAATCCACTAATTATAAAGACGGCCCCTTTGATGTTGCGGATTCATAAGGCCATGACGGATGCTCTACTACTAGCAAATGACAACCTTGGGCTCGGTGCACCAGGGATGGTCGGTTTTCTATATTTAGAAATATGGCGAAACGGGGAAGTTCCCTTACTAGCAGACCGCTTTTGTCTTTTAGAAATAGTCCAGGAGCGCATGCGTCAAACTTGTTACTAAATATGCTCCTTCCATCTATTGTTAATGGCGTCTATATTAGGACAAAAAAGAGTTAATTATGTTTTTTAGTACTAGAATCATGTATGAATTAAATAATTTCTTATTCTCTCTAAACTAATGCCGAAATTTCCTACAACTAGTCCATGTATTTTATCTATAATTTTTATATAGAATTAAATAATAGTGTTTTTAAAATACATAACAAATATTCTAAACTAAAATGCAACGGCTATTTTTAGAGTTGGCTATTGAAAATGAGAAGGAATTTATTCTTTTTTGTTTAGTGGTGTTCGTGTGGGTGTGGAGTTTATAGTTAGAGGGCCAAGTATAAATAACTCGAGGGATATTAAAAGCTTTTTGAATAATTTTGTTTGCCAAATAATAAGTGGAGTTGGAAATTTTAAGGAGGGCTATGTATCGGATAATAATTTCAACAGGTTCTAAACACCATTCATTTGTTTTGTAATATTAACTTAAAGACCTTATAGCGATGACAAGCTCTGTTTAAAATTTATTACACTTATCAACTAGAAACTACAAGAAATTATTCGTTGTTATGTTAATAACTGTTCCGTTAATAACGTTGAGTTGAGTGATTCCACTAAACCTTCGAAACCTATGTATCCAATTTTAAAATTCAGAAATATTTCGTAAAATCTACAAAATCCCGTATCGCATTACCTATAGCCAGTATTACTTTACAAATAAAATTATCAAGATTTTCATGTTATATTTACTGCAAATTTAGCCCAAATTAGATAATGTTTCTTCTTCTTCCATCATGACTTAACCCCTCTATAATCCTATAGTTTTTAAACCTGTTTCCCAATCGAATACCGATAATCCTTTGATATGTTTGAAAAGAAGATCGTATCGATACTTCTTAACAGAAATGTTATTGAAAAACAACTAGTGGAGTAGTTTCTTTCCAAGTTATGTTACGTTGTATTATATAGACTTCATTTAAGTTAAAATTTAATCGTAAATTTAAAAAAAAGGTTTCTGAAAATGTTTAGGTGCTTTTTTGAAAAACGGTTTAGGTTTTCTTGTTTCGTTAGATCTCACAATTTAATATTTTATTTTTTACTCCTTTTGCTGTAAGTTAGATACACTTTAAGGAATAATTTTTTAAAATTTAGATATGATTTTTTTTAATTAATGTTTTAATTTAATCAATTTATCAGATGATTTTTATGATTAATGATTTATTTAAATAGCCCTAACTTAAGAACTAAAAACCTAAATTTGATCACTTATTTACATATATTTCTGCCATAGTTAGGGGACTTGACTTAAGTTTTGTTTAATTAGTTAATGTTTCTACCTCCTTGTATATAATTTTGATTTTATTTTATATATTTATTATTTTTTTACTCAATAGTTTATATATATATATTTATAAATCCAAACGATTAATAATTATTTACATTTCATCTCGAAATAATGTTAGTTCCTCTATTATTCTTAAAGTATTTTATGAGTCATTATAAAAATAGTTTGTATAAATATTTAATTGGATACGCTTTATGTAGAGAGATGGAAAGCGTAGAATGCACCCATTGCAGTGTCAGCGATGGAGAAAAATAAAAAATAAAGTTAATAATATCTGTTATAGTCATATCAATTTATAGCTATGACTTTTCCATTTTGGAATAATTCTAAACCGGTTGGTGATATGGCAGTCATATGCCCTATTAGATCCCAGTATATATATATATATACTTGTATATCCCTTCCATCCAGTTGATTGGGAGTTTGATATAATAAATGTTAAAAAAATAGTAGTTTCTAGTATACATTAGTACATGGACAGTGAATTATTGGCAAAGAGTGCTATAGTAGTAAGCTTTGAAGGATTAAGAATACTGGTCTACAATATGTGATTCGGATCAGATGTCATATATTTATTCCATTTTTATATGCAGTGCTATTTAGGATGTTCTATTAGGATCATAGAAGATCATATATTAAACCGACGGTGGCTTGTTCTTGTACTTGACCGACAATCAGACGGAATAATTGCTACGGTGAGCGTTTAAAAGCGAACCCTTCTTATTCTAGCAGAAGCACCGGAGGTATAAGAACACTCGGAGAACCCAAGGGCAGTTTTAGCACTCGAGCTTACCGCTAAGAGGTGCTAGCCTTGGGCAGAGGAAACGGACTGGGGAAAGAGAAGTGGAAAATAAGAGGAAGGAGGGAAGGAGGGAGGGAATTGGAGGACGATGATTACGTGGAGGGAAGGCAGAAATACCCATCTCATTAGCCCCGGTCATTAGCACCCTAGGGCCCGCTTGCTAATCGTTTCAGTGTTTTTGTGGTCGCTTTCGATTTAGATATTTAAGGAGATTTTAAAAATTCTGGAACGATGATTCCCTAAAACTAAAAGACTACTAAATAATCCACAGTATAATACTGTACAGTCCAAAGTTGGCGGAATGAGTTTGTGGCAACATTAATCATGTGTAACCTTCCCGACCACATGGTCCACTTCAGGACTATTACTATTACCTTGCATTAGCAACCTATAACATTTCTTATAGTAAGGTACCTAATTTAATTACTTAAATAGTGCACATATAAAGTAACTAATTAAATTGAAATTATATTTTCTTAGTTAATCAAATATTTATAATCTGTATTAATATTAATGAACTCTGTATTAATGAACTCCTTAATAAGATTCATTTTTGGGATCCCCAGGCGTTCTCATATCACTTACTGGTATTCTGAGTTAAGGTGGCTTTCTTTATCCAAGTTTTCGGCGACAATACTTCCTTGGTTCCTTTCTATTCCAATCCTTAAAGTCCAAAAAACCTTCTTACATTTACGACATCCTTGCCCTTCGTTCTTCCATTCATCTTTTGAACACCAGATCTCAGCCTATAGATTTGTATATCCCTTCTCATCGAACTGCTTCCTTTGAAAAATCCTTTATTAACCGTGCAGCTTTATTTTGGAATTCCATAACCATTTCGATCCGCAATGCTCCTTCTCTCACTTCCTTTAAACATAATTTATTCATCTACCTCCTCAATTATCAATCTTCCGAAATTATGTAATAATATATTAGTGTTAGAATATTTCTTTTTATTTTATTTTGTTATTTATTTATTTTGTTTTTCTCATATAATTCCGAAGACTTGTTTTTAAATCTAAAATTTCACCTTATATATTTATATGTATTTAATTTTTGTTCTATATAAAGTGCTGCCTGATATGTACGCAGCCAGACAATAATACCTTTTTATTGTACTTTTATATTATATTTCAGGGGACAAGGTGTCCCAGAATAAAGATTATTTTTCATTAAAAAAATATATATATTATATGGGCTTCACCAATTAGTAAATTTTATTTATTTAAAGTTAATTGCAGCATAATTAATCCTAAATAAACCCATTAGCTATCATTACAAATATTCTATTATATCTCTGTATAATCTGAATTTAGTAATTGAAAAACGAAACAATAAAAAAAAAAAAATTATATAAAAAAAAGTTGCGAAATCAGAGGAAATGTGAGGATGTAGCAACTTTTTGAAACACTCGATTTTATCAGATCCACTACAAATCGCCTATCCAATTGAATAAAGACGCAAATGGGAAAATTAAAATATCTAATCTCTTGGAATGCAGACATGGACTAAATTTAATCATAGCTATTTGACAACTAATTTCTAGGAATCAATCACCTAATTTAATAATGACTGAATCTTTCAGTGACTGAAACATTTAATTACTATTAAATTAGGCGATTGATTCCATGAAATAGTTGTCAATAGCTATGATTATTTTTTTTTTTAATTCGGTACCCAAGTGAAGCGTTTTAGGCTTAAAGCGGAATGTCCAGTAACCATAGTTCCGAACTAGGAACGGGTTCATAAACTCCAAAGCATATGAAAATCCTCTTTCAATGTTCCGTGAGACCACCTTATTTGATAGTACATGGGACAAGCTAACTGGTAGCGATAAAATCTGTTTCGATTTTTTTGGAAAATTCTCCTTCCAGTCTAATACTTTTCATAAAAGGTTAATATCATGTGACAATAGAACAAAAAGTCAATTACCCTCTCATCGGACGAGCGCAAAGCATTCATTCAATGTATCTAACCTTTTCAAACTCTTAACATAGAACTCAGTTTATTTGGCCAAAGTTTGAATACATTTTATTTGTGCCAACATTCGATTCCTGACATTTTCAATCAGAAGGTTTGATTTTTAATAATTGCATGAATTAGTATCGCAAAACGAAAGAAAAAAAATCTGTTAAATGTGTATACATCTGCAACATTAATCGATAGCACGATCAATCGATTAATCGATAGGAATCGACTTTGGAACATAGATTCTCGAATCCAATTCTTTTCTCAAGAATCGAAAAAATCGATATATTGACTCATGGAATCGACTTATCTCTAGTTTAAAGTGTTTGAACAACAAAGCTCATTTATTCATTCACGATTATCTCGATCACAAATAAAAAAAAGAAATTCTTATAAAATCGAAACTTTTTTCATAAGCAGTTTCCTCTCTTACGGTTAACTTCAACGATTGCAATGAAATTTGAACAGTTTCTAAAACTAAGTTTATAAATTACTTCTCGGAAGAAAAGTAATATGAAAGCATTTACCCGCCAGATTATAAAGCCAAGATAAATAAAAATTGAGCAATTCTACTTAGAAACTTTTATTTATAAATGCATTATTATTATTATTATTTTTTTTTTTTTTAACAACCGAATCGAATCATAAACTGCAAGAGATCGTTGAAGAAATAATCATGATTGCAGCCATTATGTGAGCTCCCAAAAATAAGTTAGGAACAAGACAAAAATCAACCATTGCAATCGGTCGTGTAATTGTTAAATCATGATAAAATTAGATAATAATAATAGGATTACAATATTTTTATAATAATATAAAATAATTTTAAAAACTTTCCTAAAATATATAGGTAATGTATTTGAATAGCATCGACATGGGGATTTTAAAGGTCAACTGTAAAAGCCAGGCCGCTACCTTTTAGTCTACACAGCGTGGGCGAATGGTTTTCAGAATAATTTATGTGGAAGAGTTATGTTTTTAGAGCAGGGGGATCGCTTGTCTTCTAAATTATATTATTTACAACAGGGAAAACTCACGTAAATCAGTCAATAGATTCAAAATAAAGGAAAATGATTAATCTTTAAAAAAATATACAATTGTAACTATTTTTAGTGCATAAACAATGAAGAAGCTATTCAATGCTATTTTTTTATGAAGTTGGACCAATTAGTAACTGAACAGAAAAATTTCAGAAAACTATTTATAGCCCCCCCCTCCCCCCAAAAAAAAACAAAAACAAAACAACAACATAAAAATAAAATAAATTAAATGGTACTCCAAAGATCCAAGCCCCACTACTAACTATAAAACCACCTGATACACTGCTTTGAGTAAAGAACAGAGAAAGGCGTCGAAGCAGAACTCGGCTGTAGAGACCTAGCGGTCCGATCATGGAGATAAGGTCACCTACGATAGCCCCCAGCGAAGACATGAGGGTCTTGAAGTTAATGTGCCCACAGCTACGTGTCCTCCACGTACGGCTAAGTACCGAGCAGCTAATGGGGATGCATTGCCTGTACACACGCCTCCAATAAAATGTTTCCATAACTGTTCTCCCAAGGCGGTTCTTAGCAATCAGGGACCTCACGGAAATTCGGAGGCACGACTTTTCAACACGACCCGTTTCCCTTCGGGGCAAGCTGGGTGCTAAGGTTGGCCGAGTTTTCGGAGTCCGGGTAGAAAATATGGTGTATCATAGGACTTACTTATAAAGGAAGTGAAGAGAACATCCTGATTTAAATAGAACACATTATTTGAATTAAATAGCAAACAAAGTTTTAGTCTTCAGATTGTATTTTTTATTGAAACATAAAGTACATAGGACTGAGTTATTTAAGGAATAAGACATCGAACATATGGTCTCCAAGGCTATGCTGGCACATACACACTGTTTTGTCGAAATTTTCCATGAACGTATTGCATAAATGTGGCTGAATTTCATTGATGCAGCGTTTAATTTCCTCCTTTAATGCACGTGTGGTTAATGTTATTGTTTGTTTATGTTGTTTCAGACACAGATCTTTAGAGAGTATACGCTCTAGAGAGCTTCTTGAAATTTGCAATTCTTGTGGACGATGCCGAATACTGGATTTTTACCAAAACTCTCACGAACTGTTTCCATATTGACATAGAACGGCTTATTTTTGGACGACCAGTGTGTTTAGCTACAACTGATCCAGTCTTCCTGATTTTTTCAATTAATTTCTTCACTGTTGACGAAGTTAATACACTACATTCCGACTATAATTTGTATGAAGTTGCATAAATGTTGCTGAATTTCGTTGATGCAGCGTTTAATTTCCTCCTTTAATGCAAGGGTGGTTAATTATTATTATTTGTTTATGTTGGTTGGGAAACAGATCTTTAGTGAGTAAATGCTCTAGAGAGCTTCTTGAAATTCTTGTGGTAAAAAAATATTAATGTTCGAGGTCAAAAAATATTAGATACGTATTTCGCCTTTCCGACTAATTGGCCCTGGAAATAGTATTAAACTAATTTATTTTATATATTGAGTTTAAGAAATGATATCGACACGATTCTTACACCAAAATTTTTATTTTTGAATGCACAATTAAGGATTTTTTTTGTATACTTAAAAAAATATTGCTTACCACTTGAGTCGTTTTGCCTTTGTTTTTAAGTTACGATTTTTTTATTATTCTATTTGGATGAAGTTTCGTATTTAAGGGTTCTTTTGAATACTGAATTAGAATCTAACGTAAAAATATCTTTTTGTGTAATAAAATCAATAAAGGTAGTTTGCTTTAAAATCTTATCATGATTTCAGAATTTAATTAACCTAATATATAGATATCATTTTTAAACTCGAGGTAAATTAGTTTAATGCTGTTTTTTGCCATTTTTTCTCTCGGCTTCTAGGGGCCATTAGTCGGAACGGCCAAATAGGTGACTATTATTTTTTGACCAGGAATCTCCAAAAAAAAAAAAAAAAAAAAATGCCAAGATCCTTGAGAGACTGAGTGTATCCTCCACTTGTCACTAATAAGTTTTAAATTGAATGGAATGAAGACTAGATATCTAGGTAGCAGTGGAGAGAGTTTCTTCAAGACTAGACGATTAGTATGACAGAAGACCGTGCGCCACCGAAGAGAAGCAGACAGGGTAGTTATCTACTTACTTTATGACCTCAAACCGGTTAATACATCTCCATTATCAAGATCTTCCTCTTCTTTCAAATGCAAAACACGCGGCCGCCCGTCCCTCCTCAAGGTTCACCAACAATGGGTAGAAAAAACCAGTTATCTCTGTTAGGGATCAGCTTTAAAATATGCATCAACTTCATTTTGGTAATGCTCGAGCCTTCTAGTAGGCAATGACCTCATCATCTCTTTTAAGTATTATTTATTCAGGATACTATTCCTCCGCTTGAATTATACACAGGAAGAGATGGAATCTTGTTTTCACAAGCTACTGGAGAAATTTTAGATAGTTTCAGACAAGGAGCTTCTAGCTTGTTTTTAGGTTAAACTTGGTATGATTACAGGCTATATTTATAACAACAAGCGGAAGTTACAAAAAATATATATATTAAAAAATAAAACAAAAAGATTAAAATAAAAAAAAGATAGGTCAGTTAAGAATATGTTTTGTTTTTTATAATTTTTAATGCCTCAAAATATTTGTATACCGTGGCTAAAATAACACATGGAATAGAACACTTGTTTTACCTACGATTACCTGACGACTAAAGGCATAATCCATAGAAAAAACAATTATTTAAAGATACATTATCAAAAGTATGGTAACAATATTTGAAGTAATTAAAAAAGTTGTAAATTTTATTAAAATAATGATACTACCGTTTACTGTAGAAAACACAAGTTAAAAAGCTCTTAGCCGACGATTCGGCATCCATTGCACGCCTTCTTCAGGGCTAAATAGGAATGTGAAGAGATCAAATAAATAGGGTGGGTCTCCCTACCTCGAAGCCGAGAACAGCCGATTAAATAGAAAATAAATTTTCTTCCCTCTGTCGCACTCGAGCTCGGGCTCGGGAGCATGGTAGTCAAGCGTAAAAATATTAATATATTTTTAATCAAATGTATCAAAAGAGGAAGACTCTTTCCAAAATTAAATAGTAACATTGGTAAAGAATAAGGAGCAGTTTACTATTGTGAAGAACGCCGTCTTTGTCTCTAAATATATTTTTTTTCAAATACTCGTAGAAATACTTTATATTGAGGGGTGGTGCGACAATCGTTTTTATTAAAAACAAAAAAAAGGAGGATTGAAAACATATAAAGGTAAGAATCCACTGCATTTAGGTATAGACATGCTACTTACGTATTTTTCTCTATTATTGAATCAATATTAAATTAACAACCTGAAGGATGTGGAAATCGTAATTTTTTCTGAAGATTTGTGCTAAAGATCTCATTTAATGGAAAGTAAAAACTGGGTATGGATGAGAACTATCTCATTCAATCATTTTACAAGCACAGTTATTACATGAAGTCAGTACATTTCTTTATGTATTTTAATGTAAGCATATTTTAAGTTGATACACCTAGGAGATGCCGGAGGGTTCCTCGAGGCGCGGAAACCGCAAGACAAATTAGCTTTATCTATCAATGCAGGGACCTACTCTATATTTTACAAGGCCTATTAACATTTTGGAAAGGGACGTTCGGAGGTCGATAATTTGAAGACTAGCTATTATATAAGTTTAAATATAGGCAGACATATGACTAGACCACTCTGACAGGTGAAGGTCGCCACCGCTGAGGCACCAGGAACACGCTCGCCGGCCAACATAATGATAGTTTCGAGCTGCCTCCATTCGATAATCTTCTGTCTTCTCACTGGATCCAGGAGTCCTCTGGTTTTTCACGGTCCCTGGTTCGTATAAGCGGCGTCGCCATCAACCTAACTGGCGGAAATTGCTTGAGCAGAAAAAACCCAATCGTCAAGTCTTTCATAATTTTCATTTTGGAAGTTGAAAACTCAACGCACATTGATTTCAACTCTATATAATAAAAACAATCAGTAATAATGAGCGGAAATTTCTTTTGGGTAAATATATAATATTTTATAATCGATAGAGAATGCCTCATGGAAAAGTAGAACTTTTAAGCCTTGGAAGAATGAATGAACATTTTTTTTAATGCTGACGTTTCGGCCGGCATTGCAAACATTCTTCATGGCTATAAATAACAATAATCTGTATGTGACGAAGAAGTGTAATAAACCGAATAAATAGGGTAATAAAAAAACCCAGAATAATATACAAAATAAAGTAAAATTGTTTACAAATAATATTAAGGAAAAGGAAAGTCTAACATACAATTAAAATATTAAATATACACATATGTATATATATATATATATATATATTTTTTTTTTTATTTATTTTTTTTTTTTATTTTTTTTTTTTTTTTAAACGATTGAGAATGCTTCATGCAAAAAAAGAACTTTTAAGTCTTGGAAGAATGTCTGTACAGTTTTAGAACAGGTGTACTAAAAAACTGACTAACAATATTTTGCATTGCTTCAAAATATTCAGGGATAGTTGTGTTGTTATTCTCAAGTACTTCATACAGCTCTTTAATGGAATAGCATATTTGTAAGGATTATGTCTACAGTGAGTTAATAGTGTTCCCCTCATTTAATGTTAGTCGATCAATGTTTACTCTTGTGATAGAAATATCTTTATAATCTATTTTTAATCCTCTGCATGAGGATCGAAGAATGATTCTATAGATGGAAGTAGATCCATCTAGTTTTAACCTCTCGCACATCGAGTGAATACAGATAAATAATACATTAGATAAAATTCTAATATATTCCGGTGGAAGAGATAACCAGCCCTAAGTGGTAGACTGGAGGGGAGGTCTGTATTGATCCACTTGCCCTTGAACTTGGCCTAAACCTCCACCAGACGCCATTATCGCTGGGGGTAGACCTCTGGGCCACTGGGCCATCCGCGTCATCCGGCGGCTCGTCTTCTGTCTTCCCTAGTCGGGGTCTTCCATGGGGAGCGATATGGAGGAAAATGACGCTATGAGGTCATGGCAAGATCCAAGACCAAATATTAAAGGCAAGAATAAGGGACAAGAAGATATGAATTTATTGTTCATCAAGGTGCAGCGTTTATATCTTAAGAACTACACTTAAACATTGGGCATTAAGATTAAATTTTAATGCTAACTGAATATAGCTTCCACCTCCTCAAACTAAAGCAATAAATAATCGACAGGGGCAGGCAATCGTTTGAAGTAGCAGCTATTCCAAGGACTGTGTCCGAACCACTCCTTTAAGGCGGGCCCACTCGTCTGCAATAGTTCCTTTATTTCCATAATTCGAATTAGCATCAACAGATAACGTCCTTGAGGTGTTTCCATCTTTCCAACAGGCTGCCTCGTAAAGTTTCTTAACTTAAACCGAACTCGGACTTCCACCGTTCTTAATATTTCAGGAATAGATGATCGTAGTAATAAAAAAAAAATAAAATAAAAGTTCGACCCAACTTGGATTCCAGGTTCACCAATTCAAACCTTTATCAATCCAGATGTAATTGCAAAATGCCTAATGATCCAATCCTCCAGCCCTAATTGCTGGAAATATTCCCAACTGAGATAACCACTTTCCAGCCGGCAGCTATTTAGTCAATAGCATGGAATTAAGTTCCAGCCTCGGTTGTATAATTCTCTTTTATAAAATCTAGAACGCCGAAATTAATTCCACATGTCTTCGGCTTTGAAACGGAATCAGTTGATATGATTCATTTAAATCTACTAAGTATAGATATATTTCGGTTGGTGTTTAGATTAATAAAATAAAATTATATCGAATATCATTCGCAACTATCAGACTAATAATCGTTGAGTTTAATTTAGAAAGTTTTAAAGATAAGTCTGAAACTTGCAAAGATGGCTGCGAGTTATAGATAAAGGGACACCACGTGACCAATTGTTCTAAATCTTCAGACTGAAACTCAGATGAAATTTTTTTAATTAAAATTTATGAGCAGGTTCCTTTTCTACTTTATTTATAAAGTTTTCTTTCTTTATTAAAATTTGCCGTTTCTTAAGGGCCCCGTTGGTGTGAATCACTCCTTGATTCCTCGGTTGTTAGCCGAAGAAAAAGGAAGCTCAATTTGTATGGAAAAGCTAAAATTAGAGGCGCACCTTATTCAAAGGTATTTTTGTTCGCGAGACTGGAGACTGTCCCCACCGCGTTTCCTTGAATGCTGATGAGCCTTTGTCCCCGGCAGTGAATACGTCAACTCGGCTATCTCTATAGGATTCTGCATCTCCTTCTGTAGTCCATCCAAATCTCTCCATAACCAGGGCTAGTTTTAAAAATATATATTCAAGAGGATTTTAAAAAAATAGTTTGTATGACTAAAAATTTTCTACACTTTATAAACATATTACTTTATCAACCGTTATAAAAATTAAGACTGCAGTTATTGAAATAAATCTAGTAATAGACTAACTAGTATATATCTAGTAATAGATCTCAACTTCATTTGCTAAGCAGGGCGATAAATTTCCAAACAAGACGAGAGACTATATTATAAAAAACAATATTAAATTAAATCGGATATCAAAACAAATACAATATAAACAATTTATGATGCTTACTTTATTATTAGCCAGCATTTCATGTAACTTAAAAACATACATTTATAATCCTTGTAAATATAAGGGTAGTAGAATTAAAAAAAAAAAAATTAAGTTTAGTTACAAATAATTAGTAAATATTTGTAATTAAGAATAAAGTGTAAAGTGTTGGTCACCTATAAAAAACCTTAATACTACCTTAAATTTGCAGGTTTTTATTATCTCTATTCATTCGCTAAATAGCAGTTCTACTTGTGTTGAACCAAAATTTTAGACACCTTAAGGCTCTTAAGGATACGCTGAGCTTAATTGAAAAAATATATATTTGAAAATTACACAGTTCTAACTTATTAACTACAGTTACCAATAATAGAGATTTAAAATCACATAAGTACAAAGTATATTTTGAATAGTTATCTAGTAAATAAATTAAACTAATTACTGTAGTTACTTTTTTTAATATGTGCTTTAAAGAAATTTACAAAAGGAAATATTTTGCAGTATTTTTTCCAAGTAATGATTAAAAAAAAAAAAATATATATATATATATATATATATATATATATATATATATATATATATATATTTATATAATTTAATGGACAAAAGCAGAGATTCTTTTCTCTATTTAGTTAATACAAAAATTTTAATATAAATATTTAAAAATTCAAATATACTAAAATGAAAATTGAAAACCATTTTACTAAAACGAGACTGCTGCTGGAAGCAGACGACGGCGGGTGGACTGACCAATATATAATTCAAATTTATTTCTAGGATACGGACCAAACCCGTTAGGAGCAGACACCAGGCGCCGAACATAATGCCCGAGTCTAGGATCGGAGGCCTTGGGAATTATGGTCCAATTTTACTTTTCCAATGTATCATTTTCAAATAATTTATCTCAGATAGGTACCTGATCCTTATAATATCAGGATCATCCCTCTATAACAAGGGATATTTCAAATAAAATAATTTCAATTTTTAAGAAAGCCAGAAATTAATTTAAAATGTGTTTTTTATCTGTCCGACATTAGGAAACGATGACTTCGAACAACGAAATGCCTTTCTAAATATAATTAATAGCAGATTATAAAGGTAACATTAAAAATATTTGTAATCTAAATTATTAAAAATGAATTTACTTTCATAATTAAATATTGACCGTGGTTTAGCCAAGATGATGTTTGAAGTAAGGTCAGAAATAAGAAATAGTTAAACAAAATTCTCAAAATCAGAAAGGAATTAGTAATATATTTTTATAGTGTTTACAATTAAACAAAGATTGAAAAAAAAATTCCAAATATTTTTTTCTTATTTTTTTAATAACATATTACCTCATCCATACTCCTGATCAACAAAATACACTTGCAATTAAGTTGAAATTTGACAAAAGAAGCGTACAAATGAATTAAAATGAGTATTTTCATTATATACATGAATCGATGGATTCACAGAAATCTGATGAATCGGAAAGGTAACGTGATCTAGCAAAAGAGAATAGCGATAGTGGTATAGGTCATGCCAATAATGATAGTAGGCTGCTGATTCATTAGAATTTTTCGACTCCATAGAAAAATTTCGAGGGAACTGATTGGTGCTAACCATTAGACAATTCAGTGGATAACAAAACAGGAAAATATTGCAGTCTTAATAGCTCACAGTGTAATTTAAATAAATTATTTTAGTCTTAGAAATTATTTATTATTTCTTCAAGGAGGTAACTAACGCAATACATCATAAAATCCATTTATAGTTTAATATTTAGACAATTTAGTTATTGAAAAGGTATGATAATATATAGAAATCTATAGAAATAAATGTTTTCAACAGCAATAAATATTAAAATTAATTAGCAATAAATCGGATAACCTGCTTGGCGCGCTGTTGGCGAAGCGATAGGTGAAAACAGTCGTTGGGAAGGTCAGAACCTTGCCGGGGGCGACACAACACCAAATCCTGTTTCGTTTCCGAACCCAAACCCACTATTGCAGTTTTGTCGTAATTTAAACTTTCTAAGGATAATAACTTCTTAGATCTTCGGGGAAGATTATGAATCATAGGTATGTCTGAGTGGCGAGTATAGTTATAGTGTTTATGTCCCGTCTGAAATTTTGTTGCCAATTGAATCTCACTACGAATCCAGCTTTAGAAAACCTGCAGGTCCGCTTTCGTCGAAAAGAAAACGCCAGCTAAATAAAATACTTTTTGTTCTCCAAGAATAACGATGGTATCGATGCCATCAACGCATAAGTGGCGACTGAGAATCTTTATGCTGCGATCTAGATGGAACTGTACGAGCAGATGGTCTGATAAAATGTAGATGGGATGATGAAGGTGGAAGCTTCCGGCCACGGATACGCTAGAGAAATGGTAATGCGGTAAAATTACTGGACTAAATGAGACGAGAGTCCCACCAGTTAGTGAGCCAAGGAAGGAGGGGAGGGTTGGGAAATAACAAATGGAAAAGAAAATAGCTTCAGGATGGAATTCATCTCTGTTGAGATCAATAAAAATGAAACTAACAACGCCATCGGGTAGCTGGTTATCTAAATTGCCATTACTATTTATTATAATGCAGGAAACGGTTATCAGAATTTGTTTTCACACATAAATTTACAAAATACTGAAAGTCCCTACTTTTTTTTATACATGCTATTTTAATTTTAAAAAATATGAGTTATCAATTAAAAATAAAATTGTTTTATTAAATAAATATAACAAGCTGTCTCTCTAAAGGGCAGCCCACTTATGGGAGGGAATTAGTATAAGAGTGGATTTCATTTATGTTTATTTATATTATGTAATTAATTAATAATTTTCATATAATATTTAAGTATACAAACAAGCTTGTTTGAAAATCGTTTCTAAAAACAAAATGAATTAAGCTTATGATAACTATTTTTAAGGAAAAAATGAACTAATTTTCATTGTTTGAATATCGATAGCCCTACGATGCGTTTTCTTAAATAATGTTAATATTGTTTTGTTCTTTCTTATTTAGAGCATTCATTATATAATATTTTCTTTACTTTTCCGAAAAAAAATGTTTGTCTTGTCCTTTTTTTTTTTTTTTTTTTTTTTTTTTTTTTTTTTTTTTTTTTTTTTTTTTTTTTTTTTTTTTTTTTTTTTTTTTAAAAAGAACTATGCAAAATAATAGTATAATAATTAAGTATAGAAACAAACTAGTAGAAAATTATAGCAGGAACACAGTTGACTGACAAGATATCCTGAATTAATTTACCTTAAATGAAATTAAGGCTTTTATTTAATGTACTTTAATAGTTCAAGTGCATAAAATTTTCATTACTTCTCCAAAGAAATATATTGGTCTTGTTTTTTTGTTTAAAAGTTTAAATTAGACCTGGATCATAGTTCTATTTTAATGTACCTATTTTTTTTTTTTTTTTTTTTTTTTTTTTTTTTTTTTTTTTTTTTTTTTTTTTTTTTTTTTTTTTTTTTTTTTTTTTTAGTGTTTTCCTTCCAAAACCCTGTTGGAAGGAAAACTTGTACAAAGTATACAGCGATTTGATTATAATTTTACATGTGTTGAAAGGTATAAAAAAATGTAAAAATAAACAAGAAAAATAAAATAAAATAAAACAAAGAATAAGAAGTTATATAACATTAATTTAAAATTCAATAAAAACAGGTACCTAAAATAAATAAGGAAAATAGGAGCTTTTTATAATTTAATTTATAAGGTACCTAGTAAGGACTTATAAATGTAGTTATAATTTCTAATAACATGCATTCATTAACATAATATAATTTTTGAAGATCCTCCTGGGACAAATGTCAGTTTTTACTGAGGTTGGGTTTGAAAACAGAATTATGCGTTTGTTCGTTTTAGGGCGCAGAGAATCGAGGGGGAGGGGGAAAGGTAGAAAACTGAATATGAAAACATTTGAATAAAAGATGGAAGCCAAGCGTCGCGACTGGGCATGCTGATGAGTGCATTTTCCAGGGTCAGTCTCTCAAAGGATGAACAAACTATTCAACCTGCATCGTCATAAGTTCCTGGGGAGATCGTTGCCAAACTGTGGAGGATGCACAGTCCAAGGTCCATCGATGTACGTTTCGTTTTGCAAGTCACTCTCTGCTCAAGGCTTGAATAAAAATATATTTTATTATATTATATATTATATATATATAGCGAATCGATTGTAGGAGTGTTTCCACTTGTAACTACATAGCCTTGAATCGTAATTAGGTGCAGAATAGAAGAAAACATGATTGGCACTTAGTCATTTTGTCTAGAACACTGACTTGTTTTATTTATATATTTTTTTTACAACCGCAACCGTAAATAAATGGAGGATAAAAATAAAAATAAATTTAGAATCCACTTAGCATTAGTTATGCAGTTATAATAGCCGGTTATAATACAACACACTGTTACGAGGCGCATTAACAGTTGCATAATGCAGTTTGTTATTAGTCGAGCTCTCGGCGTTTCCTTTTATATACTGAGTAAAGAGTTGATTCCGATTCTGATATGATACATGAAGACAAAAATATTGCTATTAAGGTTAAATAATATTAATTCATAAAATTTATAAACTTTAAACATCTTTACCGGAACTGGACTCGATATTTGTGTCCTCCATACTTCCTATAACAACGGCATTTAGCAAGACTTGCACGAAGAGCGGATATGAATAATTTCGTTTCTTTGTTTTCTCTTAAGGTGCGATGAAAATATTTAATTAAAATGAATTATGAATCACTCAGTTCCAATAAGGGATAGTACCTGACCAGATGAGAAGCAAATTTTTTTAATAGTTTCTTAAAAATAAAACATTTAAACTTTTATTTTCTAGCTAAATTTAGGAGTTTATTAAAATCGAAAGAGGATATATAAACATTCCAATTAATATTAAAAAAAAGAAAAAAGTTTGGTATGATATCTGCGTGTAACTAAGCGGCAGCTCTTTTTTTACATTTTTATAATTAAGTATTAAAAACCAATAGGATTGTAATAGTTGTTTTAAACTATTTTTTTAATGATTACAACTATATTAGAAAAAAAATCCATCTAATGTAGTAAATGTAGTTACAACGTTTATGATTATATGTCAATACTTGTGAAGCAACTACACACTGGTAGTACTTCAACTAAAGTTGTACGGGTATATGTATTATAAAGTCCCTAGACCATTTTCTTTTCAGAATCGGGTTTAGGCTATATCAGCAATGTATGGAAATATGTAACTGACATGTAAATGAGTCTTTAGTAATTAATTAGGAGCATTGAACGTTAGTCTAGCAGATGTTAAAGAAATCGAAAACGACAAGGATTTTAATATTTAAATTATAAAACTACGGTGAAGAATTATTCAACGACAAATCAATTTTTACGTACATTTGGTAGAATTTTTATCATTTTACTTTAATATTTTCTGAATCCCCAAAACAAAGTTCTGAATATCCAAAAAAACTTATTATGAACCATTGGAATTCCCTGTTCTTGTACTAACTCCTGGAGTCATGTTCCTTCGACGATGTGGCGCCCGAACCCCGGCCGATGATATTGGTTCCCCTCCCGCAAGGACGAAGCGGCGGCCATGACGCGAATCTCCCTCCGAGGGGAAAGTGGGTTATTCAGTCACATGCCAACATCCGTGCAACTTTCGGCCTACAGGCGGAATTTCGTTTCCTCTCTTCTCCGGATATTAGATCAACAGCGTTATCCGCAGGAGCTGCGTGCAGGCGATTTACCGGAGAATCTCCTCCCAATCTTTACAACGGTGTTTTCTCAAACATCAGGTTATATCGAAATTCTCCGAGTTTGAACATCCCTTTTCCTATGGGGTTGAGGCTATGTGGGGACTTGATAAACGGCACGTTCATTTAAAAATATGTTCACCTATGTTTTTGAATAGCATCTTCCATAACACCGTGGTTGTTTTTCTCAATTTAAATATTATATTCAATGACAAATTCACTAATAATCACACAGTCCCAAATGAATATTTTAAAAGGAGGCTGTGTATAGAGTGTGATTATGATTTTAAAGCTATCGAATTAAATCTTTAAAAGTTTAACCTTGATCAAGACAAGTTTTCATTTTTTATACAATACGAAACAAATATATTTATTTCCTACTAGAAAATATAATAAAGTGATAGGCTTAACGACATAATTGCTTATTTAAATTTTTTTTTGTCATACCTCCGAATATATTGAAATCAAACATATAAACAATAATAAGTAATACAGGTCTTGTTTTTCCTTTTGGCTCCTGAAGATCTAATCTTTTTTGCAATTTCTGGAAGTTCTTACTATATGACGAGTGTGGAGGGAACACTCTGCCGGCGTTAACGACATAATTTTCAATGCAGAATGTTTAAATGAACTAACAACTATCCAAGAATTCCGAAAGAGTAGAAAGTATTACCTTTAAAAAGCTACTTAAAAAGTAAATAAATGTTAATTTGAAAAAAAAAAATAATAATAAAATAAGGTTCCCGATAATATATAATAAAAATGAAAAAAGATCCGTTTTAAACGTAATGCAGATACAAACTTATTGCTAGCATACAGTATTTTAAACACATTTGAACTTGAATTTCTCTAATTTTCGGTAGGTCTTATACCTGAGACCATAAGAAGATTGAAAAGGACAAGGATGAGACATCCCTTCTAATAATAAAGTATACAGAAAGATCAAAGCCTGAAGAGCTCAATTAGATTTAAGCTTTAGAGATCTAGATTTAGAGCTCAGTTTAATTTAAGTATAAATTTACAAAAAAAAAAAAAAAAAAAAAAAAAATCAGCGATAACGCATAAAATATAAGGTTTATCTAGATTGTATTATTTACAAATGTTTATCCAGTGCTAACAAATTTAAAGGGGCATTATAAGGTGGTTAGTAAAATTCAAAATTGTAACTAGGCGTAATAGAATCTCAAAAATTTGATTTCTTTCAAATTCACCTGCGCAATATATGTTTGCGTAACAGAAAAATAAAACGACGTAGCACCGTAAATGTTATCTTTTGGCAATAAACCTTCACCGTCTGATCTGACGAGGCGTTATATGTGTTTTAAGATCATATTTTGCGTGAAGTAAGTGTAGAATTTCTAAAAAAAAAATGTCGCTATGCTAATTATGATAAATACATTCATCTAACGTTTTTAACAGTCGGCAAAAATCCTCTGATTTACCTCGGTTTAACTTCCTCTCATTTCTCTGAGGCTCTTCCTCGGAACAGGGAACTTCTGGAGTCCGGAGTAGGAAACCCTGGAGTCCGAAGAAGGATAGGGTCCAGTTTTTGTCCAGAGCAAGCTCTCTCTAGCTGGAAGACAGATGGTTCCCACCGTCAGCAATTACAAGACTGTGGCGAACCGTTTTAAGAGGCTGTGGATACAATGCCACCATTTAAATGATGCAAAATATAATTTAAAAAATGTTAAGGAGCTACATACCAGATAAGAAATCTAAACATTTAATTTTTCATTAAAGGTGCCCCCAAGAGTAATGAAATCACTCTGATTTTAGACTTAAGGCGTTATGTTTTGGGATCATATAAAAAATCGAATCCCGCTCCGTATCCTACAATAAACAAATCTTTGTGGAATCCCCAAAATAATTGTTATTTTATACATTATATGTCACATTTGTTGTTAGTTTTTCAAAATTCCCATCCTTCCATATCAAACCCCAACATTTATCCAATAGTTTCTAAATTATTTTACATTCCAATTCCAATAATCCTCAATTCCTACAGTTGATTCTCGATTCGAAAAGAATTAAATAAGAACCGTTAAATAAATTACTTTTTTTTAAACATTGTCCGGACTGTAAGTAAACTTGAATAATATCTTTTGAAAATAAACAGTTAAAATTTGCTCTTAACTAATCTATTTCTTAAATAATTATTGCTTTTTTCAAGACATCTAGTTTTCTCGTATTTTTGGATTATGAGTTGAAATAGTGACTTATTTTTACATATTGGTACCGAGAATCGATTTTTTAGTATCGACACAACACAAGTCAGAATATTTAGATATATAAGTTACTACAGTGCAATCGATGAATCTTCAATGAAGTTGTAAATTGATTAATTATATGCTATTTTTTAAATATTTATTTTACAAGACTTCTAATAATAAATGTTAGACATTAAATAAATAAAAAAAATATAGACCTTCAGGAGTGCCCTAACTGGTAAAAGTTAAAAAATTATTAAATCTTTGATTGACTCTAATAGTAATGTTATTTTATGTTATATAAATTTATACGTTTATCCACCTTCAGAGAATCTTAAAAAACAAATTTCGAACGATTGATTCCTCATAAAAGTGAAAAATAACTGGATATAATCGAATAAAAGACGCAAAGGACAAAATCATGAATACACGGGGTTAAACTTATCGCCATATACCGGATAACCTCAACTTCTGATAATCGAACTAAAGAAAACATTTACGTATCAGTAATCCATAGCTTTCTGGATAGTTGGCTATATTTATGCTGTTTGAAAAAGGTGCTGAAATTGCCTAATTATATACCATCACTAATAATTAATCATTATTATTAAATAACATCATTGAATCAATTGACTAAATTTCATAGTTAAACGAAACATAACTTACGTATTGAGAAAGAAGCAATGAGAACTCATATACACGTTACCTGAAACAAAAAACAATACAATTAATTATATTTAAAAAAAAATTCTTAAAATTAATTTTAAAAACAATAATGATAATGGTATAAACATGAAGTATTTCACAACCTTTTGAAAGATATTGGAAGTACATAATTTGCAAGATGAGATTATCTGCGAATACAACGGGATTATAAGCTATATTGCTACTAGCAAGGAATTGAATCTTATCTCATCGAATAATGGCGCTACAGAATCCTCAAAGACAAGAGGATAAGATTATTACAAAAAGAAAAAAAAAATTAAATAAAACAAGAATAAATCAATATGGAAGGATGAGACATATATGAATAAACCTGATCGAATTATTAGGAAAGCAGGAAATAAGAAATTTTTATTATTAGATCTCATTGGGTTACTCCCAATCTCAATAAATCCTTTATATCCAATAACATACTTATGGAAATTGAATAACTTTGAAATTTGCAGGGAAAAGAGTAGCAGGAAAATATAAAATGTGAAGATCAGAAAATAAAATGATGTTAGTGAATTTTATTTATTTTTTTTTTACATTTCTAACTGTCCTCAAAATTATAAGTAGGGTTACTTAGAACTTTGGATGTTGTGTCATCCTACGCATGCTGCTTTCCAAAGCTCTTTCAAAACCACCTGGATACAAAATTTTCTCACAATCTTAACAGATGCTGTAAACTAGTATACTAGTGAACAAAATTTGTTGTAAGTTTTATTCATTCCTGACAAGTTAAACTTTGTAGTTATGAAGCTTTTCATGAAAGGTATTTTGTTTAGGCTAATTCAGCGGCATGTGGGACGTTTAGGTCATTATGGATATGTTTGTGACATAATAAGGAGCATTTAGGAATTTATATTTTTATCTTATCAATTATAAAATGTCTCATGACCAGGGATAGTTTGTTTCTGTGTATCAATTGTCATTCTAAATAAAAAATATAAGCATTATTTTTTAAATTATTAAAATTAATTTATAGTTATAACGGCTCCTATGGTAATCCAGCTACGGTTACCCCACCCCAAGAACACAACACCAAAGATGATCCGCCTAGAACTAGACACGATAAGAGATATGAAATGATATGTATAAATACTCGTTTATTTTTTCCATCTGTTCCCACAGGTGCACCCACAAGCGGGTACTCAATAATCAAAGGTGGGTGGGAACATAACCTGCCATAATGGGTCTCAATGACCGGTGGTGCTCAGCGGGTGACGATCCGGTGACAGCGGGCCGGTTTCGGCTTCCTCTTCAACGGCCATCCTTCAGGGGTCGTCCTCGGGTCTGGCCACGCCGTAGAGGAAACGGCAAAAAGTGGATTTCGAGTGACCAGTGGGAGCATCGCTCCTCCTTCACAAAGCCCCTTAATGGGATGCAGGCTGACCAGCTGCAGGGCAGGAAGTTGGTCATTTTATTGTTCAAACTATTTTACATAGAATTCGTTGCTCCTAAATTTAGTTATAATTATTGATCTACGACCTAAAAATTAATCATTGAAAATCAGAGCCAAGCTGTGTCTAATAGAATTTTCAACATAAATCAAAGTATTAATCGTTACTATTGATAGTACTATCAATAGCACCCGAGACCCCTTTAATCATCGATACAAATAAAATAATAAAACCTTTGAGAACTAACAAATATATTTTATTTTATGCCAACGTTTCCTTGCCAAATTGATGGCCATCATCAGGGCAGATAGAAAATTGGAAAAAAAAGAAGTTAAATTAGCATAATTAGGCTCTTTCATGAAGAGAGAATTGCTTTTCTTTTGAATTATTGTCAATGATTTGGGCGGAACTTTAGCAAAAAAAAAAAAAAAAAAAAAAAAAAAAATTGTAAAATGGTATTGAATTTTCAAGCATTGCCTAAAATTTTTTCTGACTGATCCAATGCATGTCTTCATTATATAAATATTAAAGCGCAGATTAATATCCATGCGCAGTTAATTTGTATGCTCATTATATTATAAATATAAACTATATTTATTGATACGGAATGAGGAATGGGGCTATCCGAAATATTAATCGCTAACGGACTTGTGCGTCAGAATTTTTTTTGTTTTTTTGTTCCTGTTGATACGAGACAGGAGTAAAAAATTAGACCACTTACACGCTATTTCCGAACCGGTAGACCGCTCGCAGTTTTTTTAGTTATAAAAAACTGCAGAGGGTAGGACAACAATAAACTACAAAAGGGCTGACAAATGTAACATCATTAAGGGAGGGGTCAGTGCCGGTCTGCCTCAGCTGAACCGAGGCTCCTTGCACAATAGTTTATTATATTTTTTTATTTCTATATAAAATAAATAAATATTGTCCCTTTAGATTGGTGGCTGAAGGGGGTTGTTCTTCTAGTTTCTATTAGATAAGTAAAGAAGTTGATTACGGAAGTAGTAGAGTTTTGACTTCTAGAATTTATAAGATTAATTTATTTCTCAAATCGAAAAATATAAGATTACTTCTTTCCCATTCGTCCTAATGATTTACTAAAGATTAAAAAGAAGAAAATTAAAATAGAAACGACACCAAACCACTGCTTCACAAAATCAAACCCGCACTTCAATTCCAGATAGATTCCGATGCTTCAGATTTATCGATAGCTCTTTCCTGTAGCCTGACCTGTAAACTTCAATTTCTATAGTTTCAACATGGATTTAGTTTTTGTGTCCGAATGAAAAAGAATAAACTTTCCCTTGTAGGCGAAAGCAGGGATGTAATTATTAGTAAATAATAGGCAGTAGGTTGAGTGTCATTACATAATAATAAAATATTTATATAATTAAAAATAATGTAGAACTAGATCTGTAGAACAACTTAATTATTAGATACTTTACAACATTAGGAATTGGTGATATTTGATCAAATGTCTTTAAACTTATAGCACAAACAGTCCTGACTATTTGTTAACAATCTGACAATTTCAAGGATATTGAATTTTGATATAACTGCTTATCAATCTATTGTAGCTCCAGTGAGTTGTAGATGCTATAACATTTGCTTCTCAATTTGGGTTGATCGAAGGAACTCTCCTAATTTTTCCTCAGCTCGTGAAGTGGTTGGGCCTAAAGTATATGAAGGCAGAGCCATCCAGGCGGAAACCAATTCTTCCATAACCTGAGACCCTTTTGACAACTCCTTGTTTGTTGACAATGTCGGTTACTCTCATAACACTTTTCCAACATGTTCTGGAGCCGCTCAAGTGTGAAAAGGGTCGGGGAGGACGCAGTGGTAGGGAACGCCCAGGAGGAAGGGCACACGCAAGCCTAGGACGGACCAAGATATTATCTATCTTTATCTAGGAACTTCGTTTTCTTCCAGAATCCAATTAACTAGAAAATGTCAAATACAGAACCAGAAAATATACTAAAAAGATACAGTAAACAAAGAAGAAATAAATGATAAACGGTAAATGATCTAAGAATGGTAATTTTTCTAAAGATGAGTAGAATACAAATTGTATTGACATATAACAATAAAAAGGATATAGGTTACTATATAAGCCTAAGGCCGAAACGTTTCCTTATTCAAATAAACCATTGTTAATTTTGACAATTCATATCAATTCAAGATATATTCATCTAGTCACCAAACACACCTCATTTATTGATTGAAGAAGATGATCAAGGGTTTGTTTGGATCAGAAAAATAAATTTTTAATAAACTATCAGATAATTTTTTTAATAATCTAAATATGTGCTGCGCAATACTATTTTTTCTTTTCATATTATTATTTTAAAATAATGAAAATCAGTTCAATCGTTTGTCGTATCACTTTGTTTGTTTAGGCCAATAAAGAGTTTATAGGTATATATAAAACGAAATATTGTAAACAAACATGATAAAGATTTTTTAAAATTTACTTTCTTAAAAACTGTTGACCTAAAAATGGCCACTGGCAAACAATTTTTTTTATTGAACAAATATGCCTTTTTAAAGTGGCATATTTCATAATTTATCTAATGCCAGTAAGCGTTTATTCACATATTTAAAAACATTATTACAACTATAGGTAAATACAATAAATTATTAAGACACATTGGAGTTTTGTCATGTCGGACACACGAAGCGGCCGTGTGCGCATTACATCACAGTATAAAAAGGAACAAGTGCTCGTATCTAATCAGAGTTGTAATTATTATCCAACATGGAATATTCCTCGAGATTTATACAATTTTACTCTATTATATTCAATATAGGAAGTGCCTTCTATGAGTAATATAATTTTTTAAATATTTGCTAAATATTGTTTAGAGTTCTTTTTATTATAATTATTAGGTTGTATATATTTTTAAAGCAGTAGCAGCTACTGGTGCCTCAGAGAAAGAAGTCCCAGAGCCAACAGCGAACCATGAGGCTCAATGAATAATATTATTACCTTTTTAACGATAGCTTGGGGCCCAGGAAGGAAAAAAGAAAATAAAAAAAAATTCTAATGGCTCTTTCATGAGCTGTTCCCGCAGCCCGGGGGCAAAAACTCTTTGTGCCCTGCTGTTTGCCCTGGAGATCACCGCCAGCAAATTCGGTTTTTTCCCCCGACTTTTTTTTTTTCTCTTAGGCCAGCTCGAATGCAAATTAACTGGGGGCGGATTCCCATAGGGGCTCCGTGTCATTTCTTTTGTGCTCTTGACAAATCCGCCAACGTATCTCTTACAACCTGATCCGGGACTTGCAAGTCTAGCGGATCATAGATGGCCAACAAAGGCCTTCCTAGTCCAAGAATAGAAGAACCGGGCAGGAAGAGCTTAACTAGGCCTATTAGTTCGCCTACAATAGGCTGGCTAATGTAACTGCATAGGCTTGCAGGGGGTCATTCTGGGTTTTTTTGCAGTTTGCTATCTCTAAACCACATACCTTCCTAATACGATTTTAATGATTATTTTAACTAAAAATTATCATAAGGGAGTAATTTGTTTTTAATAATATAAGGAATAAGATAATATGGGTGTGCTATAATTTAAAAAACAATAAAAGAAAATCAATATTGTACAACTTTTAGGCTAACAGCCTTCATCAGATTTAAAATCAAAATCAAACAGAAAAATATGATAGTAAAGTGTATATAAATGAGTAAAAAAAAAAGGAAAAAATAAATTGAATAAAATAGATTGTTAGAATAGATCTTTAATAAACAGAAATAGATAAATAAAATATAATAGATAAGGAAAACATAATACGATTTATATAGATCTAATTAAAACAAAAATATTTACTAAACCGAAAATTTTCATTAAAACATATTTAATGTGTAAATATTGAATTAAAGTAAAGGAAGGATTTAAATTAATTTGTTGAAATAGCAGATAAATCAACTAAAACAAATTATTATTTAACAATCAACCTTTTAAGTAATTAGGTATTTTTAGGGATAGTTGTTTCATGAAAAAGTGTTTTATTTGTTCAATGTGAGAGAGATGTGTGGTGGAAATGGTTAAAAATAAACTTAAGCTGTAAAAGCATTTGAAAAAAACAAACAAAACAAGATATAGTAATACGAAATATATGTGAAATAAATACAAAAATTACTATTTGTAATATACGATATCAAATATAACAATATAATTATGTGAAAAAATAAATCAATTGTTGATAAAACAAAGTATTCCTAAAAATGCCTAATTTCTTAAAACAGTTAAGTACCCCATTCAATGCAACATTGACTGTAATACACATAGTAATGAAAAATAAACATTAATGCGTGTTTGTTTAACGCATATTAAAACGTGATAAAAATCTTAATTGCATGTGCACTTCACTTGTTAATTGCAACGATTACGTTACACATTATTAACTAGCTTGACTATAAAAGGTGGTTAAATGTTTAAGCATTGATGATATAAATAAAATATATGGGAAGATTTAATATCAATAAACTTTATAAATACCACTTTTATTATTTTTATTAATTCCTTTTTAAAGTTTTATCTATCAACAAATTTTTATAATTAGAAAATAGCGGTCTGCGAATCAAAATATTACAAATAAGTGACTAAATAATTATTTAATATAAACTAAATATTGGGTAATCGTAATACTTTTAAATAAAAAATACTCATCTGGCTATCATGCAAAAAATCTACTAAGGTCTTTAAACTAAATAAGAATTGATTGTTGTAAGAATCATTGTTTTTTATTCATTTAATAATATTAAACTAATAAAATTAAATTAAATTAAAAAAGCTTTATAGGTTCGCTTTATGAGAGGTGTTAAGGTGTTTCTGACTAATTGAACGTTTTAGTGCAACGTTACGGCTGGGTGCTTCTAATTTTGTTTAATTACCGCCTAATAATAACAATTAACAAAGTAATGATGAAGATAGTTTTCGTAATTAGGATAATTGCTGTGACAGAAGATTGCTCAGAAATTAAACACTACGGTTCCTATATATCAAAAGTTTTTACGTTTGTTGGCTTTGAGGGTATTCTCAGTTTATAATCTTAATTGCTCTTAAATAAAATATTGATCAAAATGTCAATATTTTATTTAAGAGCAATTAAGATTATAAACTGAGAATACTCTCAAAATATCATAATACTTGTTGGATTAAGCCAACAAACGTAAAAACTTTTGATATATAGGAACCGTAGTGTTTAATTTCTGAGCAATCTTCTGTCACAGCAATTATCCTAATTACGAAAACTATCTTCATCATTACTTTGTTAATTGTTATTATTAGGCGGTAATTAAACAAAATATGTATATATAACAAATTGTTCAGTAACGTTTATCAAAATAAACGTTTTAAAATAAATTCCATAAAGTTAAAAATCTTCTACCCTAAATCAATGAATCATTATCACAATCTGAATTCAACTAAAATGTCAGTTACCCTTGATCTTAGGTCATTGTTGCACGGCAAAATCATAGAAGCATTTTCATGATAATTTCAAATCAGTTATTTTTTTAAAATTATTAAATTATGTTTAAAACTGTATACAATATATCGTGCTTTATTAACCACATATAAGCCGTTTTTCCCAAGACCGTTTTATAGAAGACAAATAAAACTAAATTATTTATATTATAACAATTATCCAAATAAAGAAACATGTGGAGTTATTGCTTCAATTTATACGAAAAAAAAATGAGAAACGTACGAGTTTCTCCATTTCACCAGTGTATAACATGGAAACAGAAACAGCTGAGTTGTAGCATGTGAACATAGGATTCCATTTTTGGCATGTGGAAAAAACTAACTCTAGCAGTTTTGCCTTAGGTTATGTTTACAAAATCTGGCCTCGAGTATGTATTACGTAAAGGATAATGTCTAAATAATTTTGGCCAAAAGTGAGCTATAGTAAGTGGTTGCTTAAGCGTCTAAATGTAAAAATAAATTTGTGGAATATGATTAAAATGGCATTTCAGTAATCTGTAACTAGATCTTCTTATCAGACGGCTCTGAAGGTTATCGGGAATCTTGTGAGAAGCAATTTGGGGGCTAGTGAGTCTAGAGTTTATTATGAAACGTTAACTATCTGGTTTAGGCTAAATCAGCAGCAATCTATGGAACTTTAAAATCTATATGGTTTATTTGTGACGAAGTAAGGAGCATTAAGGATTTTAAGGCTAGGATACGAAATAGATGGGTTGGTTTAGTAGAGCCCCAAAGCTACAAATAGGTCTAATTAATGTGAAGTTTTTTTATTTTGTTTTTTACGGAACGGCCTTAGACACCACGCGAATATCATTATTTTCATTCCCCTTTTCTCTTCCCACCTTTTCCTCATTCTTTCCGATTGCTCCTTCCTTCTTTTCCCGGTCTACGCTATTCCTTTTCTCGCTTCTTTCTTTCCCTTAAGGACCTTAATTTCTTTTAGTCTTTTGCTATAGTCATCCCTATCGAAATAGCCTTGGTCTGTTATTTTCAGTCTCTCAGTTTCTTCCTTCACCTGTTTGATATACCTCCAGCACTCTTGTATCCTCTCATTTTATAGAAGATTTCTCTATTTAATCTCTTTGGGTGCATCTTCACCATATTCTTATTCTTATGTCCGTTTTCAAATCATTTATTTCTTTGTATATTTCCTTGTTAGGTTTCGACTTATACCTTACTTGTGTCTTCTTTGGGCCGTAAATTCTCCTTAGTATTCTTCTTTCTATCCCTAACATTTTAATTACTGTCATGTTAATGAGTCTTTTGTAATTTATTGAAAGCATTGAATGTTGGATTAGTTAATAACGACGATCAGTTTCTTGTTTTAGTCCCTTTTTCAAAATGGAGAAATACATTCAGAGTATATAATATTCAGAATAAGGACAAATCTGCAATACAACTCCAGGGAATAGCACTCACTGCCTTGGTTGTGCAGTTTGCGCATACCATGGGACCATATCCTGGAGCATATTGTTGGGGAATACAGCACTTGAACGGGCAATGACAGAGATGTTTTGACGGGTAGCCATTGACGGAGGTGCTACGAGGTCAAGAGGGTCCTGTGATAATTGCATGTGGGGAGGGTAATCGCTCGTGAGGGGCTCCTTTCATCGCTCGTCAGCCGAGCCACGGGTGGCCCAACCGACAGAATTTGTATTCATTAATCCTTCTTTTCCAGCTCTATTAGTGTCTATGGTGTCTGCCTAAGGGATGCTCTATGCTTATTAACCATATCGTTATGTGTCATGTCGGTGTTTGTTTCCATGTCAAGTGGAGTGAGGTACTTATGGAATGAATTATGGGAAGGACTCTGATCCGAACCGAATCGACGTATGGTATATAGAGGGAATGTTCAACGGAAAAGATAATAAAATTAAATAGGTTTCCAATAAGGGTATTTGGAATTTTTTCATTTGAAGATTAATTTAGAATGTATAATGTATAAAAACATACAATAATTTAAAAACATTGTTACAGAGATTATAAATATTATTTTTTTAAACTTTTTAATAATGCCTCCTTATGTGACTATCAACACGATTGATTTCTTATCTTACATTTATAAAATTTAATATGCATAATCTATGTATATCCAAAGTCCTGATGTCCTGAAATTTTCCTATGTTTTATAATGAATGTTTAATATAAGAAAATATTCTGCAAATAAAAAATTCCAAAAGAAGTGGCTAATAATTCATCAATCCTAATTATATTAATCCTTCTATAACGTCAAGCGTACATCAAGTGAAATTGGCTATTTAATATTCTAGTCTATATTATATTCTGTAACCATACCAAACGGCAAATGTTTTTACCAAAGTCTTTGCAAAATTGAGACAAACTAGCAATAGTAACATTAAAATATATAAAATAAAATATTAAGTTCTCAGAATTAAACTTATAAAAATGAATCAATTAACTATCTAAAAATTAATTATTTAACATACATCAACATGGGTACCGTTGAGATATAAACCTCCGTACCAATTGCCAAAAAATAACTTCATGCAACATAAAAATTAAAAAAAAATTAGTTCCTAAAAAGCCATAAAAACATAAAAAACTTATCAGAATATTATCAATTCTGTATTATTTAAATACTTTTTAAATAAAAAGAGCTTACTAAATAATTAATTAAAAATGAAACGATTTTGGAAATAAATGCACTATTTCAGAATTCCGATGAAAAATTAAGTAATCACAAATTCTAAGGGAGAAACATAAATTGACATACGATCCAAAATGTACAATTATTTTTCTTTAGCCATCAACCTATATTTTAGATTAATTACTAATCTTTAATTAACTACAAATTTTATTGGATTTTACTATCCATGGAAAATAAAGAATTAAAATTATAAGCAAAATAAAAAAAAACCTTTTCTATTAAGCTACAATTTACAAATAATTAAAGCTTTCAATAATGCAATATTCAGTCTTTTTTTCTTATTTTTTTCCCCAAATTTTATGTTTTTTAAGTTTATGGATCAAATACAAATCATTATTTACTATATTATTTTTTAAATACGTAAATGTTACTCAGCAACAAATAATGCATAGTATTTTTTAAGGTTCTTGTTTAATGAATACACATTTATTGGCAAAATATTACTTATATTTCCCTTACTCAAAGACAATGAGTAATAAAAATCGAAATGAATCCTTTCACATTTTTTTTTTCAGTGACTATTACAAAATTAAAAAATCTCTGGATGCGTTACTAACATTATATAATAAATAATGGTTTTTGTTTTGGGACATTCACATTCCCACAGGATACTATGAATTATGCGAAATATAAAGAAGCACTGCTATTGCTTCACAATCCCAAAGGGAAGCATCACAACTGATCCCACCTCTCCGTTCCGGTAATGAGAGCCCATCCATCAAAAACCTCCCATTAGCGAGTGAGTAACTTGGATGGGGAAAAAGCGAAGATTCATTAAGAAAGAGTAGGTGATTAAAAAGGAACGCATGATTAGGCATGGTGTATTCTTAGACATCCTTGTTGATGGGTGAGGGACGGACGTTGGCCCATATTTAACATATTGTCGCATTGGCACCCCGGCTAATTGTTCATGATAGCGGATCTTATTGCATTGTATTTCTCAACCAAACATATAGCTCTATTGAATGCTCGTCTATGAAGAATATTCAAGTCTATTCATCAGCTATAGGGAACTTAGTCAAATCTCTATAGTTGAACATATCTCAAAAATGTTGAGAAGCAAGTAGGTAATGGAAGAAGATCGAATTACGAACCCTTCCAGGTTCTTTGTTTATTATGTAATGCTCTTTGTGGAGGGTGTGACGAAAAAATTAAGTTTTGTGTAATATTTAAAATTTATAGTTGCTGCATACTGAAAGAGACTAGTTTCACCATCAAATAGAATATAATAAACTAATTAAGAATGAAGCGAATTTGGCGAACCAATAGTTGGCCGACATCATTGGAATTAAAATGGATCAAATAATGGATAATTTATTCACTATTCAAAGTATTAATCATTTGTTTCCTTTAAGCTCAAAATAGTATTCGTTGATTTTCATTTTAGATTTTTGTAAATTTATAGCCATATGATAATGTTTAAATAATAAATTTCAAGACAATTTTAAAATATGTACGTTTAATGAGACAAGGTGTTATTAAAAAAACAAACGTATATATTAGCTGTTAAATTATTTATATTTCTTTTATTTACTTTTTTAATTAAATCTGCCTAAAAATAACTGAATTTTTTTTTTTACATTTATTGAAATTTACAACTGTACAGAATATATACATCAAGTAAATGTATTGATAACGATTATAATAACATGTTAAAACTTGAAAAGTACTACTCATCAGTAGCTCTTTATTAAAACTTCTACACTAGAAGGTCTATAGGCCATCTTCGTTTCAGACGCCTCGGAGGATTATCAGGATTGAGTGGGAAGCAAGTTGAGAAACTAACGGATTTAGTGATTATGGAGCTTACTATGAAAGGATAGGTATCTGGTGTGGGCTAAATCAGCAACACATGGAACATTAAGATCTTTATGGATAAGTTTATTGGTGACTACGTATTCTTAGATATTCATAGATTTCGAATAAACAGTAGATCTAATAAGTAATAACTATTTTGAATACTAGCTAAATTGACATTTTTGCCTAGAGGCATCCATTCAAACAGGATTCATAGGAAACCTAGTGCCTCTAATAAAATAGGAAAGGAAACATAGGAATCCATAAATACATAGAGCCTTGGGCCGTATAAACGATTCTTGATACTTGGCACATACAAGTTCTATAAGCTGCATATTAAACAACAGATGGCATCCTTTGTAAGGCTGAGAAAGGAAGACATATTTATTTGATAGTATAACCTATTATACAGACAATTTTATGCTGCATTTCGAAGAGGACAAAATTCACGATTCAGTTCCCTCAGATAAATTACGCTTTGAACTTCCAAAGACAAATGCTGGCAGTCGTTCAAGAACAAGTGCAGTTCCTAAAATTAGCATTCTAAGTGAGTGCAACGAGTCGACGCCGTCAGGAATTTCTAATATTTTAATTTTTTTTAAAATATCAAAGTCCATTTATTTCGCGTTAAACGTATAAAGGTAATTTTATCAAAAAATATCCCTAAGAAAAAATGATAATTTTTCGGGAATCCAATTATAAATGATATTTATTTATAATTAAATCTTG
Source organism: Euschistus heros (assembly GCA_003667255.2). NCBI lineage: Eukaryota > Metazoa > Arthropoda > Insecta > Hemiptera > Pentatomidae > Euschistus > Euschistus heros. The sequence goes on along the minus strand of RCWM02000372.1, from coordinate 642,748 downwards.
TCAAAGTAATAAATGAATGAAGGAATGAATAACATTAATGTGTAAACTGTATACATCAATATTTTTTAAATTAAGAAAAGAAGTAATAAATTAAATCTGCTGAAAATAATTCGTATAGTACAATGTTTAAAGTAACACAAAACATTTAAGAAAAAGTAACTGAAATTTTGTACAAAGTTTAAAAGAATTTGCAATAAGAAGATTTATTGATAGAAATCCAGAAATTTCGGAACTTCATATACAATAGTTTAGCAAGCAGGTTGTAGTAGGTTGTAGCTAGATGGAATATGAACCTTATTTATTTATCTATCTATTTATTTAAAAATTTTGTAAATTTAAGATAGTTTGGTAATATTTTTACTACTATATCATATTTAATACTTTAAAGTATAAGAGGACGTTTACACCTAAAAAAAGGATGAAATTTTTTTTCTGAGAGACTGATATAATCAAGTAGGTGGACGTTTTTGCCTGTCAGTGTTAATTTATGCAGTTCTTCGATAATGGAACTAAAAAGGATTAAAAAAAAAATCTGTTTATTGAAACTTTCTACTGTATACAATAATAAAACATAAATTCATCTAGTAAATGAGATGATTATAATGATAATTTAAAACATGAGTTTTCTTTGAAATTTATGACCTTACGCTTTCATATTGTCAATTCATTAGAAGTTTTTAAAAGAAATATTTAAACGTGCAAAGGGAATTGTCTTATCTGACATGAAGATGGAGAGAATTCCAGAGGGTGGTGTCAATATATGAAATGAAGAAATGAAATTCAAAATTCAATAAATTGATTCAATAACTGTCAAATTTTAGAGGAGAAAATAAAAATTTGGCTAGAATTTTTCGCATGAGTATGTAATATTCTCTTCTACATCCGAAGAGCTTAGAATGGAATTCTATATGTTTCGGAGCTCGGAATTCACACGTACCTTAGTGGATGCTAAGCGAACGGAGAATAATCTGCTGGCGGCATTAGCCTCCCCAAGGACATGGGGTGTCCTCTAAGACACGGGGGACGATGAATAGATGGATATGACGTTCCATGACGGTGGGGTGATGGAAAGATGATGCTACCGGCTGCAGTTCCCATGCGCCCTACCGTTCTCCTCCTGTCCATTTTTTTTACGCATTTTCAATCCAAGGCAGCGGAACGTTTTGAGTTTCCCCGTGTCAGAAAGCCAAAAGGTTAGGGCACTGTTGAATATGTAATATTATGTAAAAACAAGGAGGTAACATGAGTTGGCAGAGGAGGCTCTTTACTAAATACGTTTGTCTAGACAGTTTCAGAAATAAGAAATACTGGGCAAAAAATTATAATTCAGAAAATAATAGGGTACTTTTAAGTACATAGATTTATTTAATTTAAGCCGTTTAAAATTTAAAATACCTACTTAATTACTGGTTTGTAATTTCTTACATAATTTATAAATAATGACATGCTAAAATCATAAAATATAAGTATTTTTCTATTCAATCTTATTTTGATATATAATAATCCATACACGCTTACATATTCAGATTCACATAAATTGTTTAAAATATAACCCAATGATAGCAAATATTTAAATATTATGACCATTATAAATCAATTCATTATTACGCAATATTATTACATATATATTTTTTAATATGAACATACACGTCGTAGGCCTATTCCTACCTTATTTTTTTAATTATTCATGTTATAGGTTTCAGATTCACGCTATCACCACAATACCAGAAGCGTATCTCACAATCTAATTCCAACCGATTGAAAACGAATTTTTATAAAGTTATCACTCCTCATAGCTGTCATAAAGTAATCAATCATTGCGTGATGTCATGCATTTTTTTTAATAATGAATATACGAATCGTTTGTAGAGCTGAGAATACATGAAATAACGAAACTATGCTTATTATTTTATTCATTTATTATTTTGTTTTTCCATTTTTAAATTATTTTTATTTTATTATTTTTTATTTATTTGTTTATTTTTATTTATTATTATTATTATTATTATTATTATTTATTTTTTGTAAATCGTATTTATCTTTTTTTATTTGGTTGATATTAATATAATTTTATAAGAACAACGACATTTAAATTTCACACATTGTTATTTAAATTTCTTTTTAATTTTATATTGTTATTTAAATTTCGTTTTCTTTAAACTTTATTTTAAATTTCTTATATTGTTACAATGCAGACGGTATAATGCAGTTAGAGTTTATGGGCAATAATAACCACCAGAAGTTTTTTGCCCTTAAAAGCAAACAAACAAAAGAAACCATAGCAACTGAAGACTTTGGCGTCATTTGAAACCTTTTTACTTTTTATTTTTTTTTCGGTTTTGTTCTGGTGTTTCTTGTTATATTTAAAAGTCAAATTAAAAAAAAAAAAAAAAAAAAAAAATTAAAAATGCTCAAGGAAGATGAGATAATTGTTTTGAAACAAAATTAAATTTCAAATTATTTAACTAACCCGCATGTTGGGATATAGCCTTAATAATTATTTTAAAAATTCAAAATTTTAATAGTATATTTCATTTTTATAAATACGGATCACATTGAAATTTTCTAAATTCTAAGGTTGTAGTTTATTTGGTAAAACAATAAATAAAATTATTTATATTTCTACATAGAAAATATAGCGCTGAGTTCAATGCACTTTGAATAGGAGTGCAAGAGATCCCAAGACTGCGAGGGTGAGATCCCTGCAATAAAGGCGCACAAAGGGAGAAGCGAAAGAAGTAAAGTACGTTGAGGAAAGGTAATGATAGCCCTTGATAAATGACTGCAGACTGCACCGCAGAGCAAGTGCATTTTTCGCGAAGACCCGTTCTGCTTCCACCCCCCGGTGCATTGTGCATCTCCCGTTCTCACGCATAAATCACCTAGCTGCAGATTATCTTATAATTCCTATCATACTTCTCTAACAACTAGCCCTGCCTTGTCATAGAGTCTGCCTAACCGCTCTCTGTATGTCACCCTCTCCTTGTCACTAGTACAGGGATTTATCTTCGCCTTCAATGGAAAACTGAAATAGTGAGCAGTCTACGTCTGGGAATTTGCAGTGGCGTCCCTAACTGCATACAGCTGCATAATGCACTTATAACCGGAATTATCTGGATTATCTTGAGAGTTGTTTCGAACTGAAACATATATATATTTTACAGTGTTATTACAATAACGTTTCTTGACTTTACTGGTGGTAAGACATATTTACGAAAGATGTGAACATTATTAAATTAAATAAAACAATTAAGATAATCAGGTGAATAAGTTGGTCTTGAAATCAATACTAAAATAATTTGGCAAATACAGCTATGATTAAAGGTACTATTAAGAGAAGAAACATTCTATTATTATACCCAAGAAGAGTCTTAGTACATTCGTACATAAAATCATTAATGAATCATTAGAAATAATAAAATCATTTAGAACCGATCCATATTTTGTTTGAATGACCAAATAAACATTTCCAATAGCCCCATTTTAAATTTGTTTTCAAAAGGAACGGAAAAATCCAAAGAGTCGTAGGGGAAATCCCAAGGTAAAAATCCCAAAAATTATATAACCTGACCCTTCCCCCTTTCACGATCAATATATCTCAGATATCTATCATATCTTCTCAGGTGAGTACCGATATTTGATTTCTTGTCTTACATTTTTGAAAAATTTATTATATATAATTAATTTAACATATAGTGCTGATGTATTGAAAATTTTGTATGAAGGATGAATGTTTAGCATTCGAAACTGGTTTTCTAATAAAATTATTTTAATATTACAGTATCCAAATTATCCAAGTGACAATCAATTCATCAAACTTTTTTTTTTTAAATCTATTTATTGAAACTGTACATAAACTGTAAATAAAAAAATATGCATCTAGTAAATGTGATAATAAGGTAAAATAATAAAATGGAAATTGCTTGTGAAGCAACTACCCACTGGTAGCACTTCAATAAAAGTTCTTTCCAAGAAGGTCCCAAGGCCATCTTCTTTTCAGACGCCTCGGAGGCTTGTCAGGAATAGAATAAGAAGCAAGATGAGAGACTAGTGGATTTGAATGGAGATAGAGTTTACTATGAAAGGATAGGTATCTGGTTTGGGCTAAATCAGCAACATATGGAACATTGAGGTCTTTATAAATAAGTTTGTTTGTGACAAATTAAGGAGCATTAAGGAGTTATCGTAGGATTTTGGATAGCAAGGATTGGATACGAGATGAGTTAGATCGTTTAGTGGAGCCCCAAAGCTCATATGTCCAAATTTCATCAATCTTAAATTTTTTTTTTTTTCCTATTAAGATGATTTGCAAAAGATCTTATATATAAATTAATTAATCGTGTAGTAAATAAATGCAACACATCCCTTTAAAATTGCATCTAAAATTATTTAAAATTTGAAATTAAACATTTTTAGGGATGTTTCGTTTATTGATCACATGTAATAATTTATTTCTACTAAATAAGTTATAGTAAATTAATTAAATATATTTTTATAATAATATGAGAATAATAAGAAACCTAATGCAGGAATCAGAAATAACAAGCGATTACATAATAATAATGAGATGACAGAAGAGAAGGGACAGAAAAGGAGATTTCTGATAGCTTGGGGATACATTGTAAATGGATCTTACAACCTAAATATAGAATTTCCAGTGCAAATTCAATAAATGGTTGCCAGGCAACTGGACGAATCGGCGAAAGGTTATTCACTCCCTGCTTTCCTCAGGTCAGTTGTAATCATTTCCAACCCCCACCCCCCTCCTTTCCACAATCATCAGCTTTATCACTATATTTATCAGTTAAGAATTTTAAGAATTTTCATCTCTGATTTCCAAGAAAGTATTATGTAGAAAAATAAGTAGGATTCAGTAGCATTTTTATTTTAAAAATCATTCAACTCTAAGCCATTCCCATATTGATTCAGTCAGTTAGCATTCCATAGTATGTCAGACATGGAGACCAGCAGTAATTGCATTAGGTACTTAATAGTTAGGATAAAGATTAAATATTAAATAGTTTAAAAAAAAAAAAATTCCAAACGCTAACATTAAATTAATACGGTCAAAAATTGCAGCTGAACATAAAATGTTTATACACAATGAATCTATATAAAAATTAAAATAAACTTAGGGAGTAACTTTACTTATAGGTATAAGATGAATTATTCCTTATTGACTTAGAAAAATGGATTTTAAATATAATATAATTTTTTTTTTAATGTAGAAGACTCTCAATAGATTAATGCCATAGTCACCAATCATTATTAATTTAAAAAAATTAAATACTTTTGGCAATTTATTTTATTTTTTCGCTTAAATTTCGACGGTTTAAATTCCCTTAAATTTTCGATAGTTCAACGCGGTTACGATTCTGTTCAATTTTTCTTGCGGAACTTGAATAGTTCAATTAATTCTTATTTTATATATTTTTAACTTCATGCTACAACTTATAAAAATTAACTGTTTTATTTTACATAATCTTTATGGACCATCTTTAAGGCAGAGAATATACATATATGGATAAAAACCGAAAAAGCTTTATTTTAAAATATAGTGTTACAGATAAGAATAATAAAAATATAAAATTAACATTTATAATTAAAACAATTAGAAAATATTTGAAATTATTTTAAAAATAGATAAGTAACATTTGCAACTGACTCCCAAATAATAGTTTTTAATTTTATAGTATGTTAATTAGATCAACTGGGGACTTATTTTTATAAAATATTTTTGAAACAATGTATAAGTCATAAACATCATGGATTGTATCAAATTATTATGTGGTTTTAATTGTGATATCAAAACAACAAAATAATTTTAAACAATGGAACAGATAAAAATAAATATATGTTTTTAAATAATAATAAATATAGACAGATGTTTTGAATAAACCATTTTCAAAGAAAACTATTAAACTCTGAAATTGACTGATTATTATTTGGCAAGTTCTGTCTAATTCTCTTCAAAGAAAAAAATGAATATTTTCTTTTTCCACGGCCCCTGGCAAAAATCCAAATGACGAAAACAGATTTACTATTTTAATATAGGAATTTACGCTCTTGAGAGTTTTCCCCTAACCGTTGCCAGGATCCGTTGCTCAATAGATTCCCTTCTACAACAATTGATTATTTCACTTAGTCTTCGGGCTCTATTCCCGTTCGCACGGCCGTGGGACGAAGCGTGCAAGTGTTTACAACTTATTAATTTTGTTGTAATAAATTATAAATTATGATAGGGATTCATGTGGAGGAGGAACATTGTAGAGCATTACAGTTCTCTTGTATGAATGACATCCAGTTAAGTCATATCCCTGACTTATTAATACTTCTAATATTTCATATTACAACCAAGTATGTTTAAATATATTACCACCTTTGAATCACAATATAAACTAAGCCGAGATTAACTGTCTTATAAAAGAAAGGTCATAGTCCATTTTGCAACGCGTATTGAGAGCTTTATAACTAAAACAATGGATATATGAAATCATTCTGGAAGAAAGAATTGAGCTACAATGTCAGTCAGGGATAAATACAGAAATTATTAGTTGGGAACAGAAAAGACGCCACATAATAAAATCTAAGGGTTTTTCAAAACAAATGACATTCCTTAGACTCTTCAACCCCTTTTGAAAAAATCTTTTCACCCGCACTCGGTTTGGAATCCTTTCTCACATTAAATCCTTCTCTCTTACATTAAATCTTTAATATTCATAATAAATTTAGACTTATAATTATAATGAAGTCTGGAACACAAGGTGATTAAGGAAACCTTAGATTATTTCTAATTCTTATGTAGTTCAATGTATGTAGTTTTCCATCAACCATATTGCCCAAACTACCTAGAAAAAATCTCGATCTTCAAACAGCTCCATAGTTTCCTTGAAAATGTTTCACGCAACACCCGTCAATGATTAGTGCCCTCCCTCATCCTTCCCCGTCTTGATTATAGATAGTATATGGAGGACTCAAAATGACTTTAGTGAACTCAAAATGAGGCAATTCCTATAATTTCATTTTTTGGATCCCCAGGCGCTCTCACATCACTTCGTGTTTTCGACGAGAGTACTTCCTTGATAACTTTATTATTAATTCTAATCTTTAAAGTTCAAAAATGTCATATACTACGATATCCTAACCCTTTGTTCTTTTATACATATTTTGAATATCAGATCTTAACACGAATAATAAAACTCGTGTGAATTAGTTCGCTCCCTTATTTTGGGTTCCTCACCAAGTCCGCAATGCACTGCTCTCACTTATTTTAAATATCATTTATTCATCTATCTCCTCAATAATCGAATTTCCAAAATTATTGAATAATAATTTAGGATAATAATGTTCAGTATAATAATTCAAAGATTCATTATTCTTTTTAAATTTATACCTTCTATATTTATAAGAATCACACTTATAATCTACAGAAATTGCTGGTATGTACGCAGCCAGGCAATAACACGTTTTTATGGAACTTTTATGTTATTCTTGGGGGACAAGGCGTTCCACAACATTATTGTTTCTCTTTATTTTATTCTAAATTTTATTATTCTATGGAGTTGACCATTGGGGTCCACTAAATCTTTAAACTAGATCCTCGATCAATTCTCTGATAACCCTCTGAGGTGTCTGAAAAAAAGATGGCCTAACTTTCTGATTTAGAACAATTATTGAAGTGCAACAAATGAGTTGGTCTCTACAAGTTATTGAAATGTTTATGTAATCTACTGCACATTTATTTATTGTATACAGTTGAAAATATCAATGAAGTGTAAAAAAACAAAAAAAAATATTCCTACTTCCAGTAGTTGTATTGAGTTTATGTTTTCGCTAACGTGCTTTGTCAAAATGTATAACGGGTCCGTTTTGATTAGGCTCCTAGTAGATTTAGGTTGACAGATGGGATAGTTGGAGAAATATTCTACAATCGAGGATTCCACCACTGCCACTCCCACTCCATTATAATCCATTCTTCGAACCCATCGTTTCTTTTTGTGGAGGCACTAACCCGAGAAAAGGCGACAAACAAACAGTGTTGACTCCGTCCCAACGGCTCTTGAGGTCTTTGTTGTTGTCATCGGCCACTTGAGAACGCGGCGCATCCCCTCATATTTATATTGATCATAATGGAAGGATTTACATGTGATTAGATAATACAGACAAAATATAAGAGTGGAGACCGGTCCCGGAGGAGGGGGCTGCCACACAGATTATAATTTCGCAACCCCTCCCAGCCTTCACAAAAGACTGATGTATTCATAAAGCCCAGGTCGCTCCACGCTGAAGACTCCAGCCTCCAGAAGGCCTCTTCCAGTAATCCGAAATACGATACCGCCGGTGACCTCTCTTATTATTTTATATAAGAGGCTTAACCTCACCTCTTCAGTTAGTCGGCCACTCCTACCTGTCTCTATCCCCCCCCCCCAACTAACGTATTCCGACCAGTCTTAAGTGGTCTCCATAGTGTTTGCCTTATGAGAAACTGTATTGTATTTTTATATTTATATCCGTTCAATTATGTATGTATAAATAATACCGCATAATAGCATTACTAAAATATATAGTCTTACTTACAATTCATGAAAATTACAGAATGACTTATAAAAATATTTTATAAACTGAAGATGTATAATTTTTAATCTTTTAACATTTGTCTTCAACTACTCCATAATTTACCAGACAAGCGTCCAAAGCTCTCAGTCAACTACAAAAGACTTATTTACATGACAGTAATTAGAACCTTTTCGACATACGGAGTTGAGCTTTGGGGCTACACTAAACCTTACAATGCTCTGCTTACCTTACAACCCATATAATCCAAAATCATTAGTGCTCCTTTATACTTTATTACTATGAAAATTAATCTCTATAGCTTATCACCTTTATGAGAAGCAGATTGTTATATTAAAAAAATAAAAAAAGGTTTATATCAACAGACCAATTAAACTGTTTATATTAACTATTATCTGAATCCGATTTAGTAGCCGACCGTTTTAATATTAAGAATTCAATATAATGCCAACGCTGAGAACAAAATGTGCCAAAATAAAACTCACTCTATTCAAAATCAATCAATTTAATTTAACAGAATAAGGCTTGGAGTTGTTTGTATAGATAATTAATAGCTAGTAGTAGAATAATATTTAATTCTTTTTATTCTCCAAAAATATTTTTTAGTATGATGCAGACAACAAAGGAATACCTCTATTAACCGAAAAATACACACTATGATGACATTTCTAAAAAAAAAAAAATAAAAAAAAAAAAAAAAAAAAAAAAAAAAAAAAAAAAAAAAAAAAAAAAAAAAAAAAAAAAAAAAAAAAAAAAAAAAAAAATAATAAATACCTGAAGATAAATACGTTTTTGATGATCTTTTAAATGAAGCTATTCGACTTCTGTTTTATTACAATTAAAATTAAAATGATTTTGTAATTAATAATATAATCCGCCTTTCCAATCCATATTACACACATAATATGGGTGCCCATAATACATATAACATGGCTGTAACAATTATCATTTGAATCTCCGATCATACAATTCATGAGGCACCTATAAAATTTTTTTATTTTTTCGTGAATTGAGAATCTTAATAATGAGGAAGATGTACCAAATAAATTTATATAATACTTCATGTATATTTCTCGCATATCAAAATATAACAGAATAAAATTAATTGAATTAAAAAAATATATTTGCATATATTTTATGAGTTCAGTTAATCAGTTTTTCAAACCGTAGACATTTTAAATTATATAACATAACAATTGAAGAGTTTTAGGGATACAGGGGTTATATCACTTTTTTTTTTTAAATAAGTAGTTCGTTGGATGAAGGATTTATGTGCAGAAGTGTTAGGTAGAATATTTCAAAACAAATAGAAAAAGAGGTATGAAGAAGATAAAGAGGATATGTAACAAGAAAAAAGCTTTAAATATAATTTACTATAAATTGTGTTATATAGCGTCGCCACAATGTAAAACTAACGTATGTGAAAAATATTTTTTATTTTTTTTATTTCGTTCGTTTACCGATATATTCTACAAGGTCTTATGGTAAATTTCGGATCTAACCGGAAATTTAAAGACCGAAATCAGTAACGTCATTTTTACGAATTTCTAGCATTTTACCACAAGGTAGGCCTTGCAGAATACAACGGCTATCGAACGAAATAAACAAAATACGTTTTTTCAGAACCTTTAGTTTTACGTAGTGGCGACGATATAACCCCTTCATTCACCAAACCCTTCAATTATTATTATTATTATTATTTCTAAGCCATTTCTAAAAACCTCGGTTTTAGAGGTAGATAATTAGTTGTATATACCTAAAGTATTGCACATAGGTTGGAATAAATATATTTATTCATAGTTTCTTTTGTCCTCTCTTAAGGTGTAGGATTTTCAATTTTTTTAACACTAAATTGCTATTTTGTTTAAATAAATTAACGAAAGTATCGTCTAAAGTTGCTAACCTCTCGTTAGGAAAGCACTCTGAAACAAAATGGCGGCGCCTTATCACTGTTTTGGTTGCGATACGAAGACTAGAGGAGAGGATCTCATCCCGGCGGGTGTTTACAGTTTACACCGAACGCTTATCGGAGGACCGGCTGCAAACTGATTAATGGGGTCATCGCCCTCAACACATTTGGGTTAAATTCGTCCCTTGCAGGCCTCGGGTCTTCTCGGGGGAGGAGTTGTTAAATGAGTTAGTGGCTGGGGACCTGTCTGGTGCCGGGCTCTGCAATCTCTGACCATAACGATCACCTGCATTCAGTATCTGCAAATAATCGTCTTCTGCAATGATGGGATGTTATTTCAGAAGTATTCTGATTGTCCAAAAGAAATTGTAGATAAACAGCGATAGTAATAGGTTAGAAACCCAATGAGTCGATGATACTACCATGCTATAGACTGATACTACCAGTTTCACTGCCAACATGACATACACTGTGCAAAGTTGAAACTTCGAACTACATGGTCATATGGACTGTAATACTCTCACTTACGTTTCATTTTATACAAGAAAATCGTAGTTCATAGAAAACATACTAGTTGGCTGTTCCACTAATGAAGAGAAAATATTTATCAAAGAATTTGTTTATAATTTTAAGTACAAATAAGAAGAATCAACACCGATCGGCAGTTCAAAAGCCAAGTTAATTTAGCCCTCTAAAGTCCATTATACAGTTTGGACTTGCTTTTAAAGACGGTACTCAAAAAACTTTTCGAAAGCGAAATTAACTGGCTGCCAAATTTAAGTAGCCGGGCGGGCGGGACCTGAACCTTCTGGTCCTGACAATTTGAAATTAATTAGAAACTGCTCATCACAACGGCTCTACTTTTCCCGAAGGAAAGCGCTATGTCCAATACTAAAAATTCTTAATATTGGATCAAAGTTGAAATAATTACTAAACAATCCAAAATGTTCAGTGATTAGGTTTTAATTTTAAAAAATAGTGCGAAAAACCTTTATGGGTTAAGATATTTTGGCAGCTCATAAAAGCTTTGATTAAAGAAAAAAACACTGCTAGTGAATAAATATTTTAACATTAAACCATCCGACATTTCATGTATAAATATTTCTACCACAAAATTCTCGTTAAAAAATAATCAGAGGGGTGGAGATTGGAAAATCACTTTAGATATATTTTTTAATAAACGTAGTTAAGTCAAAAAGTTCTTGTTTCCAAGAACGACAGACAAAAAAAGTTCGTAAAAGTTCATTTGACCCGTCATGGTAGTGTTAGTGTTAAACAATTTTATTAATAACATAGATGATTGGTCTAAGGAAAGTTATATACTTATATTACAAAATAAAAATATCCTTGCATTGGTTTACATATTTTCACAATTACTTTTTTCGTTTTTTGATCCAACATAAAAATCCTGTAAAAGAAGTAGATTTTTTTTGTTGTAAAAGTAGACTGCTGGTAAAGTGTTTGAGACCGCCCTGAGACGATATCACTAAATTTAAAAGTTTGATATTCAGTGAAAAATAAATGGACTTAAATAAAGTTCGACACAGATGTATAGTTTAGGCCAAGGCCTTTAAAGTTCGTCTTCTTTTGAATGAAGGAAATAAAATTAAGTTTTTAATACATAATTTAAAACAAACTTTTGGCCATAGAAAAATCCTGGCTTAAAAAATTTTAAGTTCGAATTTAAAGGAAAAAAATAAAATTTAGGCAACAGGATTTTTTGTTAAACTATTTCAAATTTGATTATATTTTTTATCCAATAAATACTTTTTTCAAGCATGGAATATCTCGGAATCTATGTATTGTGGAGGAAAATTCAAAATAGAAAGAATGTGTTTTTACTTGTTAATAAAAAAAATACAAAACATATACATAGAGAGACAAGGATAGAGTGGAGATATTGACAATAGTAAAATTTTAAATTTAACTATCTTGGCTCGGGGTGGTCTCACCTCTTTATTTATTTTTTTTTTTTTTTTAAACGCGAAATTGTATGGATTTTAAACAACTAAAATTTTTCGAACATCTAACAAAAATCGCTTAAGAACTTGTGAAAAATTAAAAACCAATATACATTATTTTTTCGTTAGAATATTACTTTCGGGTAGAGGGAAAAAAGCGGCAAAAAGAAAAACAATTTAATAACAGCTTAAAATAAAATTTTAAACGGATTTCTGGGATCTGTTTTGAAAGAAAATTGAAAATGCTCATGTTTCACAGGTGAACATCAATCTCCATTTGACAAAACGTCCATTAAAATTCCACGCTGCTGGGGCAAAGGATTTGATCTACGACTTGTTTCGGATCGAAATTTAATCGCCACGGGCCTCACAGTTTCGCTAAGCACTAGCCTTGACAATAAATCAAGTTTAAATATAAATAAACCTTGGATCAGGGTATTTATATGCTCGCCCAGTGTTGTCATAGAAGAATTTAATAATATTAAGTACACAAAATAACGTTATTTTAAATTTATTATTGTATAGGCATAAAGTAAATATTTTAATAGCCGACCATTTTAATGTTGAATATTTAGTACCGTACCATAATTCAGAAGAAAACAAAATAAAACTCACTCTGTGTAAAATTAATTAATTTAATCATTCAACTGTTAATTGTTTGTATAAAATAATTAAAACAATGAAAAGCAAGTGGAATGAATTAGATATTTTTTCCCTGAAAAGATTGGGTTTTTTTTTTTGTGATCAAAGCAGACATCAAAGGAGTGCCTTGATAGAAGAAGTTAAAACTCAGAAAATTTTAGTTTATTTGAAATAGCTGGAAATTTGTTTCACTACAAAAAATATTACGAGGGTTAATGTTAAATATAAACGGCTAATAGTATCAACAAAAACCTTTTTATTAAACATAATATATGCTATCTATAGTTTCAAACAATAATATGCAATAAGTATTAGATTAGTGACATTTCATAAAAAGGAAAAAAATAAATGAAAAATAATATTTATTCTAAAACTAATTTATCTATTTTTAATCTTGTTACATAGGGTTTTTAGTTGACAAAAGGGAAGGCCTATAAAAAGGTAATTTTATTAACTAATTTAAATTACTCAACTACTAAGTAAATGATATTTTTTGAGATCTCAGTTAATATAAAGTTCTTCGGAACACTGGATCTAAAAAATCGATTTAGTAAAAGTTTCACAATCCTGTAATTTTTAAAAATTTTGTTCATTTTAAAATTAATTATATTTATACTTAATTCAAAACAGCAGAACCCCCCCCCCCTCTGCATCTAGAGAATGGGATGTTTTTCGTTGATTTGGCTTTTGATCTCTGGTTTTTGAAATTGTATTTTTATGTGTAATAAATATATATAGATAAGTTATCACACGCATCAATACATAGTTAAGGAGTGGTCTCCATTTAAAAAAAAAAATGATCATTTCGACATTAATTGTCATAAGATTGGGAGAAGCCAAGCCGGGATGCCAAATCTTCGGTTGGAGCGGTTCAGATATTTGGGACACTATCAGTGGGCGGTTGGTTCGTGGTCACCATCAGTTATTCCTTATCTCCTCTCTACCTGGCAGAGGATGCGCCAGTCTTGTTCAACCGTCTCTATTATATCACTGATTTATAAAGCCCTCACTTATTTAGCTGTTACAAACAGAATTAAATATATATATATATATATATATATATATATATATATATATATATATATATATATATATATATATATATATTAATCCGTAATGAAAACCCCGAGAGGAATGACAAATGGAATTTTTACCACTTATAGTTCAAACAGAGAAAAATAATACGTCAAAACAGCGATGGTTGTATATTACAAAGAATACAGAAACATATTATAGTGATAAATATAATATAATACTTATAATTATTATAATAACGTTAATCTGTAGTATAGTCATAAACAAGTAATGTAGAACCCTGGAAAATGTAGGGTGCTATCCTAATTAAGGATGTATTATTAAATTATACAAAAATAAAATAATGAAAATTATTAGCATCGATAGAAACAGTTCTAGCAATTGTAAATAAATATTTATACAAATTTAACAACATTAAATGCTAAAAAAAACTTTTTTTTTTGTTACATTAAATTATTATCTTGTTACAGAAAAAAAATTGTTTACTATCTACAAATGCAATCTTCAGAATATTTTGTACCTCTCATTATCATACATTCATTTTTCGAAATATATTAAAAAAAAAAAAAAGTGAACCCATGAGATAAGAAATGTATTAAAAGAGATATAAAACTGAAGCAGGGTATAAAAAATAATGAAGCAATCAGAATATTTTCTATCTGAAAGCAAATGATGATACAATCTGTAGGTAACGCCTACAGGGAACAGCGGATATTAGTTGGAAGATACCGGTCATCTCTTTCGTAAGGTATTTTATAGAACTTTCTGGTCCCTTTTGTTAAATGTACCTCTTAGCGATACAGCCCACACTCTATTTAAAGTTACTGTTTAACAAATGTTTAAATAGTCTCATATAAATACTTTTTTATTTTGTGATAAAATGGCTATTGTGTACTATAAATTCAGGTAGCGCGCAAGGACAAATTATTGTTAATTGAAATACATACTAAAGTAGAGAGAAACTAATATCCGATATTAGGAAAGCTAGACAGTTATTGATAACTCGGATAGTTTTTTTTTTCTTTTAGAAAACAGAAGTGATAATAATTCATACAATATTAACAAAAAAGTTATTTTTAAAAGTAATTTTTATATATATAAAATAATTCATTATTAATGAATTACTTAATTAACTTTATTTTTATAAATACTTCATTTATAAAAATAAAGTTTCGGGAAAGTTTAGGAATAATAAAATACGCTGTTTTTCAATTAATTTGTTATTAAAAAGGCGATAATAAGTGGACAAGAGTGAAATTTGAACAAGCACCGATAGGAGGCGAGCGCCATTCTATAATAGAGGATACAAAGGTATAATATAGAGGTTGAAATTGATAATAAAATTTAATTATTTCAAATTTTTTTTTTAATAACAATTTATTGAAATTTACAACTGTACAAAATGTATACATCAAGTAAATGTGCTGTTAACTATTACAATAACGTGGCAAAACTTGAAAATAACTACTCATCAGTAGCTCTTTAATAAAAATTCTACACTAGAAGGTCTCTGAGCCATCTTCTTTTCGCCTCAGAGGATTATCAGGAATGGTGTGGGAAGCAAGTTGAGAAATTAGGGGATTTGAGTGGTTATGGAGCTTACTATGAAAGGATAGATATCTGGTTTGGTCTAAATCTGCAACATATGGAACATTAAGATCTTTATGGATAAGTTTATTGGTGACAAAGTAAGGTGCATTGAGGATTTTTCGAACGATTTTGGATTGTAAGGATTGGATACGAGATGAATTGGATGGTTTAGTGGAGCCCCAAAGCTCAACTCCGTAAGTACAGTCATGTATATTAGTCATTTGTAATTAATTGGGAGCTTTGAACGTTTGTCTAGTAAATGTTGAAGTAATCTGTTATTTAATATTAAATTATTAAAAAAGATTTAAATATGCGGTGAGGAGTTTAACATTAAAATATGGGGATCCAAGTGGTTTGAAAATCGACCGGTATGTGGTTAGCACCATCAGAATTAGCACTGTTAAAGCAACTGAACCCATCTATCCAAAATTTTCATAGTTCTTGGAAGGTTTAGAAAAAGTAAAATTTAAAATAATAAAAATTTAAATGTACAGTGTTAAGTAGCAGAATGTTTGCCACACTGTCTCATACTTTTTTGGTTAGAAATTAAAATCTGAATAGATGAAATCAATAGAATTATTTCTGCCAAACAAAAATGCCGGTTCGTTGTTTTTTGATATTGTGTGTAAGATATGAACTATGCATCTTTTGTTTAAACACTGATAATGCAGTCTCTTTTATCCACAGGAGTTTCCTAATAGTCTCTGTCAATTTGGATTACCAACTCATAGATTAAATTTAAAAATTAGAAGTCTAATTATGCTTTGACGTAACTTGAACCATCTAACCAGTTTTTTTTTTTTTTTTTTTTTTTTTTTTTTTTTTTTTTTTTTTTTTTTTTTTTTTTTTTTTTTTTTTTTTTTTTTTTTTTTTTTTTTTTTTTTTTTTTTGGCTTTAAAGACTTGCTAACACAAGTCCTATATTGCCAATATAGCACTATCTAATTTTATTTAATTTTGTGCTCAGTTGAATTTTCTTTTTCTTTCTCTATCATATGAGAGCTTTGGTTTCAGACAGAAATTTAATTAAATCTTGGGCCTTTACTTTCGTCAAAGTTCTTAAGAATTCAGAAGTACCAATAAAAGGTTATGAGGTTACATTCTTTAAATCTAACCAGTTTACATTTAACCAAGTTAAAAATTACAGCTATATAAATATCATTGAAGAAATACTGATAATTGCATGTTACAATATAGTATTTTTTAAGCGATAAATAAATAAAACCTAGAGTTAAAATTATCTAAGTTTTTTTACTTATGAGAGAGGCTGAAGCAGTGACGGGGATGTTCGTCTTATATAAAATTTAAATGCATCTATGGCATTATAATAATTATAATTTTATAATATAATATAAAATACAAAAACACGTTCGTAAATAACTGAAAAGAAGCTGAGAGAAAGAGCAGACCAGCGCCCTAGGTCCCGCAGAGGCTGCGGTTGGGGCGAGCTATTAACCTTTACCGGTAGGGCACTGCCCCATTAACTTCAAACCCAGCTCGCTAATTGTTAAAGGCGCTGTTATTCATTTGTTTTTCAAATAATTATTTTGAAACGGTCCGCAGAGCGAGGACTAAACATAAACATTACGGCATACATAACGATAAGAAGGGGTTGCCAAACGAGGGAAAGATCCCCTTAAACCGTTCTTTAACGACTAAAAAAGATGTTTTACTATCGCTAACTGCCTGTGCTAGAAACATTTTGAGGAGGGGAAACAACTCTGTCAGTTCTTCTAAATTGCTAGATTTAGTTTTTAAAAAATCTTATATTGAGTATTACAATCTGCCACAAATGAGGGCAATAAGTAATATGATTGGTTTTATGGATCCATTCACAGAATATGTATATTGTAAAATAAATGAAAAAGAAAAAAGAAAAACAACAAGATAATGAATCTCAAACTATAAAATATACAAATTAAAATAAATAAATCAGACAAAACAAAAAAAAAATAGTAAACATTAAACTAAATTAATTTTTTATAAAATCTGTTTCAAATTATTAAAATGACTTGCCAATAACATGTAAAACTAATAGCACTCCCATAAAAACTAAAGTTCCACATTAGAAGGTCTCGTGGCCATCTATTTTCAGACGCCTCGGCGAATTATCGGGGATAGATTGTGGAGCAAGTCGGAGAACTAGTGGATTCGAATAGTATGGAGTTTGCTATGAAAGGAGAGGTACGTTGTTTGGACCAAATGAGCAACGTATAGAAAATGATGATCTTTATGGATAAGTTTATTTGTGAAATGATCAGGAGCATTGAAAATTTTACGGAGGATTTTCGATTTTAAGGATTGATACGAAAAAAGTTGGAGGAAATTAATTATTACAAATACAAACATAATCTATATACAATATACACACAGCCATGGGATCCCCTAACACAGTTCTAATGAGATTCCAGCGCTACTCTCTCAACTGTGCCACTAGTGTATAAACCCAAAAAAGTGGAGAAATGCATATTATGGGACTATGATGTTTAAAGAATACTTTAAACGTCTGCACCACTTCACATAATATGGTTTTGTTGAATCCAACTATATTTTATATTTTTTTTTATCCGATTTACAGCTGTATACAATAAAATAAAAATATATCTAGTAAATGTAAAGATAATGCTCATAATTACACGTACTTACTTCAATGAAAGTTTTAAGATTGGAAGCAAGTTAAGCTACTAGTGAATCTGAATGGTTATCGAAATTATTATGAAATGATAGGGATTTTGTTTGAATTTAAAAAATAAAATTTAATCAATACCTTACCTATCCAAAAATAAAAAAACAAATAGTTCTGTACTTGTCCTTTACCTGAAACAAAAACAAATTTCCGTTAATTTTCAGAGCTCACATAGAAAAAAATATATAGATAACAAATAGTAGTTAAAATCATAAAAATATTCACTAATGTCAATAATAATATTAATTATTAACTAATATTTACAACTGTATATAATACATAAAACAAGGAAATGTGTGGATTGTGAATATAATGACAGGTTAATAACTACTCATTAGTAGCATTGCAATAAGAGGTCTACATTAGAAGGTCTCTTTGTCATCTTCTTTTCAGAAGTCACGGAGGGTTATCAGAAATCGAGTGTGAAGCAAGTTGGGGGAGGATAGTTGGTACCAGAGGATACCATTCTAGACTAAGTGGGTATAGAGTTTACGATGAATTGATCTTATGGATCAAGTTTATTCAAGTATCTTTATGGATAAGTTTGTTCGTGACAAAATAAGGAGCATTGAGAATTTTTGGATTATAGGGATTGTATACGAGACGAATTGGATGATTTAGTGGCTTAACTTCCTATGTCCAAATAGATCTAATTACTGTTATGTAAATGAGTTCCTTGTAATCGATCAGGTTTCAATGTTTGTCTATTATATGCAGATGAAATCGAAAACTACGGGCAGTTTTCTGTCGTTTTAGTCTAAGTATGTTCATTGGAATTATAAAAACAGTCAATACAATTTACTCTAATTTAAATTCAATATTTAAACAATTATCCAATGAAAGCCAGTTGTCGGATGGATACTTAGTTTAGGACCCTAAGGAAGGGAGCTCTATTGTAAAGGGCTTCCTCCTAATAATGAGGACGAAATAAATCGCCGTACTCTCCCCCCTCCTGGATACAAATTGGGGAAGCTATCCTTCCTCCCCCCCCCCCTCTTAATAAGGGCTGTAAAACCAAATCTACTGGAAATGAAAAGATCCTTGGGGATTAAATTTAGACGACTGAGACAAACTCGGTCATAAATCTGTAGCTTCTACTTCAAACCGATTGGGGAAGAAACATGGCTCCTCTGTAGCTATCTCTTTGTTTCCATCTGCTGATAAATATACGCAATGACATCTTGAATCATATCTGCGATAACTGAGCAATCCCCTCCGCTTGAGATAAGTAATCGTTTTCAGCGTGTGATGAATTGGATCCACAAGAGAAATATTTTTTATCAATCCAACAAGAAAAAAAAGAAACTTTTTGCAGGACAATGTCTCTCCCCTCCCCCGTCTTCCCAAGAAGAAGATACCTGAGAATATAGGTAATATAGATAAACCTACATGGTATTAATTCATTTAAAATTAAACTGCAAATCAATTAAAATTCAATATTCAAAATAAAAAAGTAATTAAACATCATCAGTATATTCTTAATGTTAGGACTATTTTTAGTATCTAAACAGAAAAAAAAAATTGTTTATATATATATATACACACATATTATTAGAGACGGACTAAGAATGACTTTGACCGGCTAGTCGGCCAAGGCGATCATAGCTTCGGGGGAACTCGGGTGGCATCGGTAATGTTCGAGGCGCTTCGTTTATAGCCATTTTTAGAAAAATAAACTGTAAACTTCAGCCAATTGCTTAACTTACGATAAGATATCGTGTTTATGGACTTTCTGATGAAGCTGTATTATATATAACAGAAATAGCTAACATGTAGTACTAAATAAACGCTAATATAAATTGCTAAAATATCAGTTTCCTTTTCGTGTCCCTATCTTTGTATTACATTTCAATTAAGAATTAATATTTTTAAACAAAAAAAAAAAAATTCCTTTTCCAGGATTAAATAACCAGCTACAACCACGACTCTTTAGTAAAAATTTTAATCAATAAAGACCATGTTTTTATTAAAATTCACCTATTTTTTAAACGTAGATAAATGAATTAAAATATCCGACTAGTCGGCGCTTTTTGCTGACTAGTCGCTGCCTTCAGCAGTTGATCTTATAATAATTGTAAATACTATTCATTTAAATATTAAAAACGACATTCATTCACTACTTGCTTTATAAGTTTTGGTTTTGTATAAATTGAAATATTTATCGTGAAAATAGTGAAATGCATCTAAGAAGTAGTGAAATGACATCCAGGAAAATCTATTAACATTCAATATCACCCAGCAGATTTCCAGTATTGATTATTTATTTAACAATCAAAATTATTGACTAAACTACATTTAATGTTTTTTTAATTAATATTTTTTTTTTTTTTTTTTTTTTTTTTTTTTGCGAAGACTTTTTTTTGTTTTGTTTTTCCCTACTGCCAATATTTTAAAATAGGTAAAAACCCAAAAACAAATGAAATATGTAAAGCTGCTATAATAAGCATAAGGGATAAGTCACCCTTTACATGTAAATGTATGTATGTATATAATGGCCTTTTGGCAAAAATTGTAACAAAGATGTTTAATAATAATATTGTGGCTTTGAAGTATTTTATTGTTCCTTTTTTTTATTTTCATGGTTATAATTATTAATTTAGTTGTAATATGTACATAGAGAACAATTAGGCACACGAAGATTGCAAGAAGGATTCAATTGTACGTTAAATTTTTGAATATTTTATTTTTATTTTTTCAATTTATTTTAATGTTAAATATTCTAATTTAAAAACTTCTAAATTATAATTTTTATTGAATATGGACCAGATACCAGTACCCCAATAATTGTAATTACTACAAAATACAGTATTACTTCATTCATTAAATGACATTATACAATCTACTTAGATTTTACTAAATTTTATAATTAAATGCTGTAATAATACTTTTTTTAATTTATTAACTCATATAATGGTTCAGTTTTCCTTCAAAATTACCTGTTAATAGTCCTAGTTTATTAATGAAAGATGCAATTCAATTAAATTTTTATAAATATGTTTTTTCAAAACGATTTTGTTAGGAGCTGAATTAGATTTTGCACATTCATGGTTCAATTTAATTGACGGCAAGTTGTCGATGCTGTTAACTTGTTCGGGCTGTTTAATAGAATTTAGGATAGGTTTATTTCCGGACTCGAGAGTGTACGAGTGCAAATTGTTAATTCCAATTATAATTCTTAACTACTCCTGGCAATCAAGAAAAATAGTTAGGAATGGATAAGCTTTTATATAGTAACAAGTTTGACGTGTAATATTGTATTTATTATAATAGTGAGATAATAATATACAAATTAATAAAAATAGAAAAGAAAAACACTTCGATAATAATATAATTGAAGTCAGAGAAGGAAGTTATGGATTGATATAAACCAAAACTTTATTATTACTTGAATAACTCCAATTATTATGTTGTTTTTTTATTTGTGATATAATTATAGGAATGATCATATTATAATATTTCGAATATTTTATTAAAAATGTTGGATAGTTTTAAGAAGCTGATGCCGAACAAACATTCTCTGAGAACTAGAATTGACACAAACCCGGAAGAGCTCAATTAGTTAACCAGCTCAATTGGACCAAAATAAGGTGGATTTTTTTCATTATCATACTTGTAAAAAATTTGTTTAAATTATTTATTTATTTTTAATTGTAAGTAAATATATATAACCATCTACACATATATCTTTTCATTCAAAAATATTAAAATATAACTAAAATAAAAAAAAGATTAACAGTTCCATTACACTCTTTATGTATTAAAAAAAAAAAAAAGGAATTAAATATGTAATAGAAATATAAATTTAAATTTGACATTTTTATTTTAAATAAGAACAATTTTTTTTCCTAATTATTTTAACAATATTAGGTAGTTTATTTTGAAGTGCAATTTAGGTAGACCTTATACGATGCAGGAAGCTTTTGAAGTAAATTAAGCGTAAGTACACCTTCGAGAGGGGTTTAACGACATAGATAACAATATGATGAAGCTTGATGGGGCTAGACTAGGTGCAGTAGAGCAAATATTTCAACCGATTTGATCTTTATATTATTAACAAACTTAGGTCTAGCTAAAATATATAATCTATTAAAAAGCTTAAATAGGAATTTTTACAACTTATCAATTTTAGAGTTCTTCTTAAACGGTGTTTAGGATGTTTCAGGAATACGATGCAAAATAAAAATATGGTTACTAATAAGGTTAAATAAAAAAAAATAAAAAAATTCTGTTTTTTACACCAGGATTTAGGACATCCTAGCGACATTAAAACTACCATCAAAGACAGTTATACTGTGAAACATTCAACACTTCCATATTGTATGCCAATAAACCATTCTGTCCAGATCTATCAAGATCTTGGTCAATAGATGTTACAGATATACTCTCCATTCCGTTACTTTTTGCAATAATATTCAAAATACAAAATTCATTTAAATGTTAAAGTAATTTGTTTAATGATTTATAATTTTTAAAATAAGCTTCAAAACTTTAATGATTTAGCTTCTCTACAGATAGTGAAGTCTGAAGAATTCCATTTGAAAGGTAAGAGGAACTACTAGGAAAAAAGTATCTTAAGTAATAAATATAGTTATAAAATCGAATTTACGTAGAAATAATGTATATTTTTAATTTTATTACAAAAAACAATAATAAAACATTAATAGTAATTATGTAAAATATTTTTAAATTCTTAGGCAATTAAAATATTTAATATACTTCTTATTATCTGCGACCAACTTAATTTATAGAACAAAAAAAAAAATTAAATTACTAATTCGTTATATTCTTCAATCTAATATTTAGTAAATATTTATTATAAAAAATTAAAAAACTGCTTTACGGAAGGGACATATTTCAATTCTTAATATAACATGATGCGTACCGTACTTTGAAATTCAGTGTAATTAGCAACAGATTAACAAGAAGATATTACGAATTCCATTTCAGGTGTTCATCCATCCTGAGAGGTAGTTAACCCCTCTTGAAAATGTAAACTAGATTTATTTTTAACTAGCATAGTGATCAAGTAGCCATAAGACCACAAAAAAAATAAATAATAAATAAAATTAATAAATCGGAATTTAAAATACCACATATATTTCAATAATTTCAAAAGAAATCAAAATTCAGAGAGTATACAACCAAAGGATGAAATGAATCAGCACTAGTTCATATTTGAAATAAATTAGAACCTACATTTTTTTTTTTTTAATTCAGAAACTTCCCATTTTTTTTGGTTTTGTGGATAGTTCTTACAGATCTCTTGTACTTAAAATTCGATTCGGTCATCAAAAATATAAGTGCCCTGAAAATTATTCATTTTTTATCTCAACTCAAATCCGCTATGGTAAGCGATTATAGGTTAAGCCTTTTTCCGGGACATTGGATAATTTTTGAACTTAATTGCATAAACTGATCAAGTTTTCCCTAAAACATTTATTTTTAATGGAGTCAGAGGGAAAGTTATTACCGAACACAATTTGTTTTTTTAGGACAATTTATTGTTAAAAAATAAATAAATTTCATTGCAATTTTCAAATATTTGATATGTAATTGATTTAAATGTCAGATCAAGGAGGTTGAGACATATAAATTAGAAGATACAGTTTACATTGATTTACTAATAATTACTGGGGATTTCTATATTTTGCTGTGTTCTAAGGAAGATGACATGATAGAAAAATAGAGTGCAACCAGTTGAATTTAAGTAAAATTTAATAAAATCACTAATTAAATCTATGCTTTTACAAATAATATATCTCAATATATAATAATAGGGTAATAAATATAAAAACATAAAACCCTATTTTATTATTAAGAGGAATCAATGCCACATTTTCCCATAAAAAAAAATAGAGAAATACATTTGAGTTATGGCTCCATTCCCTGGACGGTTTCCAATTTTCATTTTAAACGAATTATAAACTACTAAGTTATTTCCAAGCTTCTCACCAAGAATAGTTTTCCTTTTATATCATTTGTTTTATTTTCATGTAGAAAATTATTAAAAGCAAATTATGGACATTACGGAAACATAGGATTTTTAATGTTGTGTCGATCATTTACCAGTATGTCTACTTTTAGCAAACTCAGTTACTTTTAACAGATTTTCTATTATTAAGAGGATAATAAAATATTCTAGTTTAAAGTATTTTTCTTCTTGGGATGAGTTCTGAATCTAGTAGGACCAATTTGAACACCAGGTTTAAATCCCCATCAAGGGTATACTCATTTGAACGGCCCGTGTGTGGGGTTGGTCTTTACAAGGAAATGGCACTCTTGAGAGCGTACCTTTTCCACTAAATAGGTGTTAGAAAAGTGCTTTTACTTAGTGGGAAATTTAGGACCTCAGGTATTTTTCATTTACTTGAAATATTACCAATAAAAATGAAATAATTATATTATTTTATTGATAATATTCTAGATTTAATAGAAAATACTTAAAATAGACGAATCAATGAACTATTTTAGTCTCCTTTTCTCTTAATAAAATAGCAAACACCGGAAGAAAATTATCAAGATATAACTATGCAATTAGTTTTATTTACATTTGTACTATAGTTGTATTTTATGTATTATTTATCTAATATAATAATCTTATTATTTTTTTTCCCTTTTAATTATAATTTTTTTCTTTATTCTTATTCACTTGTTTTTATTTTGTGATTTGTTAGTAAACAAAATATGGAAATTACGTATAGCCTTTGTTCTTCACAGATTGAATTTTGAATTCTACCAATGTTTTCATTCTAGTTATTAAATTCATTACTACTAAAATTCATTTTAGACATTAAAATGTATTTTATTTTATATATCTCTAAATTTTTAATTTATACTATAATATTAAGATAAAGGTAAAATAAAAACGGAATCCAAAGTGGTTAAACCTTTTGTTGTTTGATTAGATTCTTCTCTAGGATTCCCAAAAGCTACTTAGTACAATCTTTCGATAATAGATCCCAATTTATAAATTTCAAGTTCACAGAATTGTTTCATTAAACAAATCACCTGAAAACAACTTACACATTTCTTTAACTACTCTATCAAAAGTGGACAAAAAAAAACTATTCAAGTGGAAGGACTTCAGAGTTCCACAGGCCAAATATTAAGTATCATTATAATAATAATTCTTTATGTTTTTTTTTTTTTTTTTTAAAACTTTTATTTACTTACTTACTTATTTTTCTACTTTATTTATATATTAGGTAAAAATGGCATGGACAGATATACTTAATATCCCTGTTAGTAGTGACTAAAAAAGATTATTTTTTTGTTTGCATTATATTTTATTTTTTCTTAATGTATTTGTACTATACAGATGCCTATCCCTATATCTATGAATAAATAGAAATAAAAAAATATTTGATACTATAACAACCAATCATATTTTTTTAATTCCTTCATTTTGTAATTTGTATTGTATTTATATGAGGCGTGGAATTCCAGAACCAGTTAAGTCCAAATTCCAGATTTTTTTTATTCGAAAAGTTTTTCTTCTAGACTATCTTTAGGTGATAGGTTTTCTAAAAAAAAGTAGTTAATTCTCCTTCCTATTCCATTCTGACTTTTATCTTTATCGACTAGCTGTGAAAGATTTTAAAAAATGGACTGTATTTGGTCTTGGAATTCTGCGCTTTATATACATTGAATTAAATTAAAAATTACGTTTAAAAATATATTTATTTATAGATAAGAAAAATGGTGGTATTATTCGCGAATTCTTTAGAACCGCTACGTCAGAATTGAAAGTTATGCAAACCCCCAGCTGTAAGGTTGCTCCAACACCTTACATAAGGGAGATATTCACCTGACTTGCATTCCAATTTCGCCCGGGAATGCTGTCATTCCAATCGAAACCCGCGGCACTTTCTGTCAAATAAATATCATTCTTGGCCAGAAATATTACAAAGGGATATAGATGTTGAAGGTAGTATTGGCCGCATTTATAGGGCTTTTATTCCTGAAAAGCTCCTTGGACTGGAGTCTTGGAATCGGCGGTCCCACAAAGGCCGCGCTATACCGACCGCCTAACTGGACTATGAAGGAGCCCTTTGTGTTCCCTTCCCAGCTGTTCATCTTCAGCTCTTCAGCTAGCTTTAATAGATTTTTGGGTCAATCATTCGTGGTAATTTGAATCCAAAAATAAGTATTCATAAAAATAAATCTGAAGGTCAAACATATTAAAAAAAAAAAATCAGTATCACTACCGAGAAGGCGCTCCACCTAAACGGCCCGACCTGCAATGCACTACGGTATCAATTCCAACCCTTCACTCCGAGTTTCATATTTCAACTAGGATTGTTTAGTTTAGTGTGTTGTATTGATATTTCGCCTTCTTAAATGTAAAAATCACGAAATCACCTTGGTACATTTGAAACCACACACGCTTCACTTTGATTTAGAAGTACCTTCAGTAAATGAACATATACATAACTTTTATAGACGATTTCACGACAGACTTGATGGACAAAACAACATACTCATTAATGACATTAGCCACGACTGACATACCTGGAAATACTCTCAGAAGGCTTAGAAGAAGCTGAATGAGAGATTTGCTAAAATAGACCTTTTCTGTTCTTTAATCCATGCCAGGAGGTACTGTTTATAACATGTCAGCAAATTTTTAGTATTTTTTTTTTTTATTCTTTTATACAGATTTAGTACGAAATTAGTAGTACGCTCTATCGCCTTCTGAAGGCGCGTCTACCCTAAAACAAAAGTTAATATTAGTTTAAACATGGATTGTGATTTTGTGTGTAAATAAAGGAGTATGACCTTTCCTCTTAAAAAGTGGCGAATAAAATATCGAAATAAATTAGAATGATAGAATCGATAAAAGGTATTATTGGCGTGTGAAGGGGCTGCAGCTCCTCCTCGATAGTAGTACCAAAAACTCTTATGATTTAGTTGAGGTTTCCTCTACTCCCAGGAGATATATGTTTTCTAGCCGAATCAGATCTGCCGGCGGCTAGTGCTGCTTTACGACCCGGCCATCAACCAGCCCTGGATAAGTATACTCCTCCCAGCTCTTGCGGCCCTCTCCTTATACCCCACTAAGACCATTATCCGAAAGGAGGGAACTTGTCCTCCGAGGCCGTAAAGTCTCGTCGTGGCCCTTTAAAACCCAGCCCTATTGCCCTTATATCTTCATTTAATTCCCTACAAGGGCTAATTATGCACGAAGGGGGAAACATTAAATTTAATTAACCGTATAAAGCCGAAGGTAGGAGCGTGTTCCAAGTTGGTACAGAAGTAGCAATGAAAGCGGTCTTATGATATTAGTGCAATTATGGCCTCAGGGACTAGATCATTAAAAGGTCCACTCATTAAGATATGTGTAAAGAGGGATGAGTTAAATGCATTAGAACTTCCGTGTTTAATAACCGAAATTTATAGCTTTTACCGATTCAGAGTTCTGATAACAGCAAAGACTAATTCCTAATATTGCTTGAAAACCTTAAATACAGTAGAACCTCACTAATCCGACTCCGAAGCGACCAAGGGGTAGGGCGGAACGGGCAAAAGGTCGGATAAATGGAAGATTCCAATGAAGTAAACGTTTTTCATACTTAAAAGTTTATTATAATTATATTAATAATTTTATAAAAAATATAGGAAATATAACCTTATGTTATAGTTATATACATCGATAACCAGCAATTTATATATAGAAGCGCATTGGCAGTAGTAACACTATATTTTTTTACAAGTCCTAGATATAGTGAGGATAAGATTAAAAGTAAATAGCAGCCTCATATTAAAAGTAAATATATAAATATATAAATATATTTTTTATATATATATATATATATATATATATATATATATTTTTTTTTTTTTTTTTTTTTTTTATTAACAAAATATATAGCCAAATACCACTTTAAAACTATTGAAGTTCAGGGAGGCAATTTATTTTAGAAGCCGGCTCCGAAATGCCAACCGCTGAAGTCGTACAAGAACATTAGAAGACGACTAAGATGGCTCAATAACAAGTAGCAACCTTCCAGCGGCTGGAATCCTGGAACTAATGCTCCGGCTGATGTTTATGTAGCAGATAAGCCTGTCTCGAATCTAATAACAGTCTATCTGGTCGTTCGAACAGTGGTTGGTTCCGTTTAGGTTCAATGGCAGTTGTGGTTTTAGAAAACAGTTTGTAATTGTATCTGGTTAAATTTAGGTTTTTTTTGTTAACTATAATAATAATAATGTAGAAAATCTTTGTAAATAAAAAAAGTAAAATCTGTGATTACTTTAAATTGTGAGTGCTTGTTGAATGGGCTGCATCATACCGCAGCCACAGAACTTTTTCTTCAGTGAACAATCTAGTGATCCAAGTTACGCAGAGGTTTACAATCGTAGTATCTTTTGCTTGGATTCTTCAGCGCATAAAAGGTTTTTAGACTGGTTAGTGCTCATAGAAGTTCAGCTCAATGCTTATGTTAACAAGACAAATTTTTGAATTGATTGCTTCTCAACCCTTTAGGATCATCGATACGTCTACGTGGCTAAAGGAGGCAGGACCTAGCGTTTAAATGTCCATGGTTTGCTGACGCAGCAGAGTATCCAAGAACCGTTCCATTATGGTATTACAATGAATGTCACTTGGGTCGCCTGCATAAAAATCCACAATACCATTGACGGAGCTTCAATAGCAGGGCGGGAACTAAGGACACCCAGACAGGGTGTGGCATGGAGGGCCCTCCAACTACACTCCAATCCTCCAATCCTCCACGCTGCCATGCAGACTGGCTCCGCTTCCAAGAACATTCCCTGTGGGGCATTGTCGGCCTTCCTACCTGCCTCTTGTGATTTACTGGCGCAGGCCTACTCATTAGTTCCTCTTTCTTGGCCAACTTTTTTCTTTTACTTTTTTTTTTTTTTTCCTACACTCACATTACCCTCGTCCAGATCTTTTCAGTCGGCCGCTAGACTTATCTTGACAGATGTTTGAAGTGTCCTTGGAGCAGACAAAAGACTAAAAGAAAATGGCATCTTAACTGGAATGTTGGGATGTAACTAATTACCGTAATAGACTCCGTTGAACGATAGTAAACGGATGCACCTTATTCAAATGTAATAATGATAGGAAATAAGCAATAATAACAAACTTTAAATTCAATATTATTTTAAATTATTGCCATATTTTTTTAAAAAACGAATTCATGTGTTTTTCTTATGTAAAGTATGATGCTATATGGAACTTAAAATAATTGTTCCTCAGTATCCTGGAGATTCGCGAAATAAATATTTATTTTAAGAGAATAGTTTATGGATTCTTTTATTTTTATATATTATCAATTTACAAATATGTTGTATATAGGTGCTCTCATTTTATTTTATTCATATCAATTTCAACAAAAATAATTTATGCTACACTGTTTTAGATGTCTTATTGCTTTAGTGTTCATTCATTACTTTTTAATAATTTTATATTTTAGGACAATTTTAAACATTTTAGGAACTGAATTATTTATGCCACCACCAACAAAAAAAGTAGTGAATATTTAACTAAATTATTGTTAAAATAAGAGATAATAGTTCTAAACCATTAAGATCTTTTTATAATAAAAACATTTTTGAGAATGACAAAAAATGAAAACAATTAATAATATAATTGATAATACATAATAATAAATAAGATACATCAGTAATAATTTTGAAAAATATCAAAAAGGGAACTGAATTACATATTACATATTAGTCCCTCGATTGAGTTGTTGGTCACGTTTTGTACACAGCACCAAAAATTAAATATGGAACAACAATGATTAATTATAAAATACATTATAATTTTATCTCTATTGCCAATTACTTTTTTTTTTTTTTTTTTTTGTAACTACTAATCGATATTTACAACTGTATAAATATATACAATAAGTAAATTTAAGGAAATTATTACAATTACTTATCAACATGTAATGAACCATTCACAAAAAAGAAAATCTACATTAGGAGGTCTCTCGGCCATCTCCTATTCAGACGCCTTAGAGGATTATCAGGCATCAATCAAGAAGCAAGTTAATAAACCAGTGGATTCGAGTGGGTAGACCTATTTTCTTAATTTTTAAATCATAAAAAAACTACTGACTTGGATTATAAATGTAAATATACATGTTATATGATAAAAATAAATAATTTAAGGAATTAAAAAATATTTGTCTTTAAAACTGAGAACAATGTTTTTAATGATATGTTGGATAAATATGATTTTCAAAACGCTTTGTAAATAACATTGTTTTCCCTGAGAAATAAATTGTTATGGTGTGATAAAAAGACCTATCATCTAGTGATTAATAATTAATTATGTTTTTGTTTTTTTAACGCCAGTTTTATGTTTTACGTTATCAAATTGTGCCACTTTAAAACTGTTATTATAAATATTTATTAGGTTTTAAACATCTTTATAGGTAATTACTACAACTTGTCTTATATAAAGTGTTATATAATGAATAATAGTGATCATTTAAACATTGAGGAATTAATAATTAAATACTGCTTTTGACTAAAAATTATATATGGAGCTACAGAGGCTGGATGTGCCCTTAAAATCCTCTGATCAGAGTCAATCCACAAAGTTTTATAATAGCCTCAGGAGTTGGGAACATAGTGACTTGACCACTAGGAGTCTAGACCTTCCCACTCCTTAAAATAAATAACGCTATTGAAAAATAGCTTGAAGGCCCCACTTGACAGGTCTCCACAAAAGGCCACGTCTTATGGTCATGGTTTGTAACTAGCCATTAGAGAAATACTTAAAAGGGGGACAAAAACTATGCAGTAGGTAATTCCTTTTCCTAGAACGGAAAGAGGCAGACAGCGGTCGAACCCACATCAGGTCTGCCTCCTTGTCTAGCCCTAGGAACCAAAACAACTTAGCTATTTATTATTTATTTACAATACAGTAGTTCAGAAGAAAGGGAATATGAACATTTTCTCGCTTTCCATAAAGTAATAGTAGAATGTGTCGGTACCAAAATTTTTTGATTATCGATACCGATTTCCAAACAATCTATTCTCGAGTCTACGTACCAATGCCTAGGTTTAAAAATAGATTTCTATAAAAGAAAATATCCATATGAGAGCAAAAAATGAAATCAAATCCATTAAAAAAAGAAATAATCATCGTTGTATAATAAAGATGTATACTAATTTCATAATGAAGTATCATAAAACTATCCCCAATGTCAGCAGTATCGATCTGTTCCCAGAAATCGATTTTGGGACATCGAATCTCGATAATGATTCCTTTCTGACGAATCTGTAAAATCGAGAATGGACACATCCCTAGTAGAACGTAATATTTTATTTCTCCCGAATAGACACTGACCATGAAATGACGCATTTCCTGTTTTTCAGTAGATAACAATTTAAATGAGAACATAGAAATAAGCGATAAAATAAATAAACTGTTTCATCATGTCTGCGATGTCAGACAGAGAAAACACCCATTGCCGGTCGCCTTCTAAATACAGACAATTTGATAGCTTTAATTTTTTTGTCTCCCCAAAACAGGTACCTATTTTGTCATGGTAAACTCCATAACTGTTCAAATCCAATTGTACCTCAACTTTTTCCTATTCTTTGACCGACAACCCTCCGATGCCACTGAAAAGAAGATGGTACCGGGACCAACTCATATAAAACTTTTATTGAAGTGCTACTAGTGGGTACTTTCTTTAGAAGCAATTTACATGTTATTATGAAAGTTATAATCACATTTACAAGATGCAATTTTTCTTTGTTTACAGTTGTAAATTTCAATAAATTTATAATTTTTTTTTTTAAATCAATAATGAAGGGACGTTGGATTGATTACATAACTAACCTTGTAAAATGTTTTAAATTCATTGAAAATTAGAACTATAAACAGGTAACTAATGACATTTATTAATAATAAAATTTTAATGGCAACATTGCAACGTATAGTGTGGTGTTGGTTTAATGCCAAGCATATGACTACTCAATATAAACCAAGTTTCTAGGCTTTTTTTCATTATATAAACGATTAAGAGAATGGGTGTCCTCACAGAATTCCAGATCCATGATAGAACAGAATGAATATTAACCAGTCGAGAGAAATAGGAAATATACTCTTTGCACATGAAGAAGCTGTATTTTCTAATTTATGTATAACTAGGAAATTGAGCAAATAATGATCATAGTTCTAAATCATCCAGAAAGAATCTGTATTATCGTCTAATCTACACTTTGATCTCCTCATAGGACTTCTTTCTGCTACTTGCAACGGTTCAATCAACTGACATACGCATACTTAGGTTCTGCTATGAAAATAAATAAATAAATAAATAAAATAAAATCGGATTGTGAAAAAAGTAGCTGCAGCCTAGATGCTACAAAATCCTACCATGAGAAAGATTTAGAGGACAGGAATCAAGGATAAAGCGGAGTAATGGAGTTTGGAGGGGCAGTAAATTCCACTAATAAAAGGTAGGAGCTAATGTACTAGCCAGGTTTGTCCACCTGTTGCAAGACTAATTCTGTTTACAGGAACAAAGAGGAAAATGAATACCTCGTTTAACTTGAGTTTATTATCCGAATGATGGTAGGGCAACAGGAACCGAATTACCAAGGCAGTCTCCAAAAGCGAAGCTGGGTAGTTTGCATTGTGAAAATCAAACATATCTGTGAAATACCCAATAAAGGTACCAATAAATAGAATATTATGTTTCTTCAGAGAAGCTCGATGCTTCGATAGGTGAATTGGTTTCGTATCAATTTTTTTAATTAAATTTAATAATAAACATATAATAATTATAATAAAAGTTTTTGTAACAAAATACTGTTGATTCTAATGTCCGTATTATTGGATATGTTGAGGCAGTTCTACACAACAGGGCAATATGTCAGTTTCTTTGGTGTCTTCTAGTCAATTGAGATAAAAATATTACATATTTTACAGTAAATAAGTTTTACATAATTATATATTTAATCATTGCATTGAAATGACAAATCGACACGTCATTAATGAAGTTTAAATAAAATTAATTGAAATAATATTAATAATTTACGTTGTCGTTTATTACAAAAAATGTAGATTTCAATTAATATGAATACATTAATAATTAATTGCTGATTAGAACTGATAAAAATTCGGTCTTAATATTATATAATGAGACATCTAGACGTAAAAGAGAAAAAATCAAATATATTGTTTCTACACAAAATTGTAATACAAAATTATAACAGGAAATTAGAAGTAATTCATAACTCGTGTACAATAGGAAACAACTATACCTGAACTTCAAACATGTTACCTAACTTAAAACATTCCTTCTGTTAAATACACACAGAGACGAAAATTCTACTCCCTTTCATCGCTAAAAAATATATCCATAAACGCACCAAACATATATTAATTGTCAATATGTGAATATATATACTGTTTAATATAAAATACTACTGTGATTATATATCATATTAATATAAGTGTGCTTATTGTTTATTTCAATCTATTTATTTATTTTAATTCATTCGTTTTTTTTTTACTTAAATTTTCTTTTGTTTTATTGGGTAGGTTTTTTAAAAACTTTTCTTACTGTTTGAGCACCTCACATAGTAGGGAGGGGTGAGCTGGTTTAGGGAGTTTTAAACCTGAGTATTTATAACTAGTGATGATATTTATAATTTATTTTTAAATAATTATTGTATTAATCCTTCTTTCTATTAATTGAGACAAACTGTGACATATTTTTCAAAAAAAAAAAAGAAAAAAGAAATAATAAAATCAATAAAAAAGTATATTTTTTATTCTACACGATATAATTTTTCTAAAAGATCAATAGGACGTCATTAGATCTGAAAATAGAATAGTTCGTAGAAATGGATATATATTCAAGGAAACTCTTATCGGAAGTAATATTTATACTTATACAATGAGTTCATCTCTTTTGTTCTTCCGACGCTGAATTCAAGTCGATGACTGCAATCGGATAAATAGTACAATTGAAGGGATATGAGAAAACAAATAAATAAATTTAGAGTTAGACATTTTTTTTTTCTATTACAGATGGAATAGATTTTGCCTATTTAGACAGGATGACTGTTGAAAAGCACAAAGCATCTAAGCTATAAAAGAGATTCAGATTACTTGGACTAGAACCATCCTCACCAAAATGCTATCCTAAAATGACTACAAACCCAGAACATATTTATCCCTCCGTTTCCCGATATAAGACAGGCAACCCCAGGACCTGAGGCGGAAGACTATTCTTAATAAGACAAATATTAAAAGGAATTTGTAGCCAAAGGTATTTCAGTTGGCTGTCATGGAGGCCCTAATCACTGTGGAAGTTCTGATTTTTATTTCTGGGCCTGTGGCATGATTCCACGGCCGGTGACTGTTTTTATAAACCTGGCAGGGACTCCTTTAGTTCTGCTTCGAGTCTTTTTGCGGGAGGGATCCTCATTTTAACGGGCGTAGTCGGGGGACGTCTTGCTGGCAGAATGAGCGTACTGCTCCGAGATGGAATGTCGTACAAGTGGTTTAAATTTAAATATACATCATACCATATATCACAGGAATATGGGAAGCAATGGAGTAAAGATAATATTGATCAGGAGAAAAATCCAACGATACTTTTGATTTAGGGAAAATAGAGCATTCATTAAGCAACTACAAAAAAATAAATAAATAAAATAAAATAAAAATTACTTAGATATAACTTACTCAGATAAATCAAAATCTATCGTTCGTATATATGTAAATGCCAGGTAACACAAAAATATGTTTTAACCCTACAAGGTTCTCCCACATATCACCGGGTAAAATGCGAAAGTAGTTTTCTATCAGAATCATAATAAATCAGCTGTAAATTCTACCAGCTCCAGCTCACAGCCCAAGCCAGATTCGAACCTTCAGCTGAATGACAAAAAAGTAAAGATTTATTTTGGTATTAGTTGAAGTAATTGTTACTCCAATATTATTTTGAACTATAATTGAAAAGAAAGCAAAACCATTATATAACTTTTTTTATGGCTTGTAAAAACGATATGCTATCGATCGCTCGTCATTTCGCTAAACCAACCTAAAATATTGTTACAGGTAGCTATTTGTGTTTCGTTGAAAAGTGTATCAATGTTGAATAAATTAATTGAATTAAAGGCTGTTTAATAAGCAGTAATTAGAAAGGTAGTTTTATCATAAACGATATTAATTTTTGACGTTTGACGTAAACTGGCTTCGTTTATACCAGAAGCTTGTATTTTATAAGGCATTTCATGTTAAAGATTCTCTCACAAAAGCGTAATTAAACATTCATTAACGCTAATTAAAATGATCTTCAAAGAAATATTTCAGGAAAATTATTAAAAGGAAGCAAAATTTAGTAACAGATTTTCGTTGAAGGATATTATTTTATAAACATGCTGGGAAGACATAATAAAAAAGTAGAATAGATTTTTATTACCGTTCCTTGTAAATGTTACTATCGACGACCCGGGTCGCAGGGTTGTCCCACGCAAGACCACACCGAGAAACCCGGGAAATAAAACAAAAAGGGAAAAAAATACCTTGGGAGGCAGAGGAAGGTTGGCCTAATAAAAAGGAAAAGCTCCGTGATGGTAGGCAGTTCCCAGCTCCCCGTCACGGGCCTAAACTATTGGTAATTCTCTCCTTTCGTGTGCCCTGCAAATTTCGTACAAATTTTCCAATCCGAAGGCCCCCATCGCTAAAGAGTACGCCATCTTCTCCATGGCGTGGAATCTTCCGTGAGGCGACCGAAATAATATAATGATACGCAATTTACCAGTAATTTTCCCCGTTACAATATTCCTCTCCTGCGGCCCACACTTAATTTAAAAATTAAAATATAATTTTTATCCCTGCTATGTCTGTTAACATTCAACAAAAATCTGTCTAACCAATCAGATTGATTATTAAATTCATATATTTTACAATTTCCCTCTCTGATAAATAAATTGTATGTTACATGTACTCTAGCTCTTTTGGTATGCTCGAATCGAAAATGTTCCGACAGTTTCGATATCAGAAATTGAATAGAGAATGTTTTTGTTGTATAACATTTGTTTCTATGACCTACCGTTTATGATCTATATTGGTTAGAATGAAAAAAAAAAAAAAAAAAAAAAAAATGAATAGAAAATTTATATGAGCATCGGCGGTCAAGAGGGCAAACTTTAAAACATTTTCCATGTTATTCTTTCTTTATCCGACAGGCTCAAGTGGGACTTTGATTTTTTTATTTTAGTTTAAAAATGAGCTTTATAACAGATATTCAATATTTTTTTTTTATTTTTGACTTCCATTCCAAATATTTTGGTCTTTTCATATTATTTCATTTTTTTTTAAAATATAGAAATACCCTATACATTTAATATAAAATGTTCATCTCACTTAATTTGATAACTCCATTATTTCATGAAGAAATTTTTCTTCAACCCTTTTTCTTTTTCTTTTCTCATTTATTGATATTTACAACTGTACAAAATAATATACAACAAGTAAATATGTTGACAGTGAACAGAATGACATGTAAATAACTTGTGAAGAACTACTCACTAGTAGCACTTCAATAAAATCTACACTAAAAGGTCTCTAGGCCATCTTCTTTTCAGACGCCTCGGAGGATTATTAGGGATGGAGGAGGAAGCAAGTTGGGAGACTAGTGGATTGGAGTGGTTATGGAGCTTACTATGGAAGGATAGGTATCTGGTTTGGGCTAAATCAGAAACATATGGAACATTAAGATCTTTATGAATAAGTTTATTGGTCACATAGTAAGGAGCATTGAGGATTTTTCGAAGGGTTTTGGATTGTAAGGATTGGATACGAGATGAATTGGATGGTTTAGTAGAGCCCCAAAGCTCAATGTTGAAATAGTCTGTAACGACGAGCAGTTTCTTGTCGTTTTAGTCTTGTATGTGGGTTCCAAGTTAGACGTTTGTCCAAGTGGAGGCCTAGGTAGCGGATCTGTTCAACAGGGATTAGTGGAATATTTCTTCAACCCAATGTTTTTTTTTCAATAAAAGGAAGTAGAAAGGTTTTTATTTTGTATTTATTTAATAATAATCTTTGTTTCTTACAAACAAAATAATTATGTTTTTGTTTAAATAGTTCATCTTGACAACTCACCAATTTTTTTTTTTTTTTTTTTTTTTAAATTTTAATAGTATCATACAGCTTTTTTTTTTTTTTTTTAATGGTAACATCTAATTTTTATTATTAGTGACTTTGAAATATTGGGTTTTCAAATTTGACATTTTTGTATACTTTATGTTATTTTTTTGCTAGATAAAAATTCGTCCAAAAGATTTAATATTTTTAAAGGCTAAAATGAGCAATTAATCGATTAGATCTTAGAAGTATAATAATAAAATTTCTAACTTAAAATTAAAAATAAATCAATATATATCTAAATAAATATTTATAATAATCGATATATCTGATACGTTTAAAAAATAGGAAAACTGGATGTGATACATAAGTATTACATCCATAATTATATACATAATAAAAATACAGGTTTATAATAAATAATTTAGGGAGTGCGTTGAGGCCCAAATTAGTGTCGAGTAAATTAATCTGCGTGTAGCAGCTGATATCTGATCTCGGTCAAGTTCTACCCCGGGCTCGACTTCCTCTCTGAACAAGTAAAGGCAACTCAACTAACAGGGCTATTGTACCAGCTAATACATAACAGTTTTAAAACGATTTTATTAGCATTGAACAATATGATATGATTTCAAAGAATAAATAAATAAAAAAATAATAAACTAAAAATAAATTGTCTTAAAGTAATTCAACATTAATATTATTCGAAACATTATTATTGCTAAGTACCGATATCAAAGCTATTTGAGGGAAATAGTTGATCAGGTTCATAAAATTGTTACTCACTAATTGGACAAACTGATCTGTATTTAAATAAAAAACTACTAGCATGAGGGTCCACAATTTTATCGTAAAACAGAGGAGTTAAGGTTTTTGAACTTATTATATTTTTTGGCAACTGGGCTGGTAGAATAGGTGGGCTGCCAAGGACTCAGAAGAGGCCCGCGGAACTAGGGTTTGCTCAAAATATTCGGGTTATAAACTACACGTTGTGTATTTCGGGTTCTCTCATGCTGAAGGACTCCGATTATACATTATATACCGCCCAGTAATGCATGCGCCATCTTTTAATAAGGTCATAAAGATAAGACGAAACCCTATCTTAGTGCGGAACGGTGTAATACGCTTACTTAATAATAGGATCTTAAGAGTCGGTGTGGAATTTTTTAATATGATAAAGAAAAATACGATTCTCTTATATAATATGCAACAGAATGATAAATACGTTCTAGGGAATTAATTTTTTTACAAGGAGATGTCTTTTGGCTAGGGTTCTATACTTTTTTGCATCCAAAAAATGTATCATTTTGATACGTTCTATCTTTGTTGGTGTGTGCAAATTTGACTACAGTTATCTGGTAAGAAATTTAATGGAGAGTGCTTTTCGTTATATAACATTTGTCGCTCGGACCTACCGTTTAGGAGTTACATCGGTTCAAATGAAGAAATTCATTTTGTAACGTTTTTTTACCCTCAAAAACGAAACATAGACACGCCCAGTTCTGTTGGTGGTGCTAGGATCAAAAAATTAACGGCATCGCCTTGTCAGAAATTTAATGGAAAATATTTTTTGTAATATAACATTAGTCAGTAGGACCAACCGTTTAGGAGCTATATTGGTTTGAATTAAGAAAGTCGCATCTTAAACAGCTGTTTTCTCTCGAGATTATTTATTTCGAATAATTATTTATCGTTAATTTAATTAAATTATTAATTTAAGTAATTTAATAAATTGGGAAAAGCAGTATATTATAGGTAAGAAATATCCATGATCTATTGTTTTTCCCGGTCAGGGAGAAATTAATTTATTTTTTTTCATTTTTATTTTTTTATAAATATAACGTTCCATGAATAAACAATTATCATAAATATTTTAAATAATGAACTCAACTGAAATAGCCATATCTGATTTTAAAGTTATAATTAACTTAGCCCCTAAAAAGGTTACAGGAACATTGAAAAGCTTTAAAAGGTAGATTGAAGAATCAAGAGAAAGCTTTTCTGAACTGAAACTTGGAGTTGGTAAGTTTGTTTTGAGATAGGTCAGATTCCACGGTCAAGACTTGGAAAGTGAAGCCTTTTAGTACAGATCAGAGGAAATTATTCCAAGTTCGCAAACGATTCTAGGAATAGGGATCGGGCAGAGAACTTTTTGAAAAAAATTTGGTAGTTTCGGAAGTATAGAGCGCTAGAAAATATTTCGAAGGGAAAATATGGGCAATCAAAACGAAACAATAAAAATATTTAATGGAGTAGATTACGAAAAACTGTAATTATCAACAAAAATCAAATTAACAAAGGAATTAATTAATTATTTTAATGATACATTTTTATTTTTTTATATACTTTTTCCTTTGTTTACAGATAATAATACAAAAACCTCGAATGACGAACTTTGATCACTGTCTTTTATTTAACGCTTAATTAAGTAATTATTTAAGGATCATGGATCATACAAACTAACAATAAAAAATAATTTTGTTAAATTTCCGATTCATGTGATTTTGTTTTTTTCAATTGAGAATATTTCTGAACTACACAACGAAAGTTTTTAATGCTACTTGTAGAGAATTTAAAAAAAATATTTATTAACTAATTACCAGGTAAGTTTTCTGTCTTATGTTTATCGCATATGTAAATTTTCAAATTTATTTATAACAGTTATGATATCCTGTCGATTCTGACATCCAAACAAAATGTATCCTTGAGTTCAGCTATAAGTTATCTTCCTATTGTCTATTTTTTTTTTGTCTATCCTATTATTTAACTTGGCCACAGTGGCGCCACCTGTGCAATAAATATGGAATTAAAATGCTATTGTAATATTATTTGGCGCCCTGACACAATCTGCATATAACATGCCGGCATTGGCGTCTTTGATCCTGTGTTTATGTTAGAATGCATATTGCGTAGTGTAAGCTGCTTTGTCATCACATTTGGCATGTGTCAAGGACTAGGTTGGACTCTATGTTTTATATCCTAAACATTAATCATCTGGTTAGTTTTGAGTCTTTGATTACTTTAAAAAAAAGAATTAAAGTTGCCCTATGGAGTAACTCACTCAATCATTTATGGGGTGAAAATGTTGAGGTGTAGATTTACAAAATGAATGTGATGTGAAAATTTTAAAAAAATTTACTTATCCGGTTTAGGAATTCTACGCATATGTACACAATAAATAATACTTTTATGTAATTATTTATTAAACTAAATAAACATTTGTATGGTTTACCGCTCTGTAGACTAATTGCGCTTCAAAATTCAATCTTTCATCTGAAGTACATTACATAAACGACATTGCCTAATTCAAAATACTACTGTGTTGATCTCTGATTTGATTTGTGATAAATAAAAAATTAAATTTTTTTTTGTTAAAAACTTATGTTTCGGTATTGTAAAGAATATTATTAAAATTTATTATTTCATATTAATACGGCATTAGTAGAAACATATAATGTATGCATTTTCAGTAATTAATACTGGTTAGGCAAATGTTAGTACATTTTGACAGTAATAACATTCTCGATGTTCAACAACACATGGCAACTGGTTGAAAAGTAAAATAAAAAAATAAAATAAATTGTATTAGTTTTATACAATAACAGATAAGTAAATTGAGCCCGTTGATTTTTTAAAATTATTCCAGGTAATTACTCAAAATAAGTAAGAATTACTCAAAATAAATAATTTAATTTTTTTGTTAAACACTGCTTTTATTTTTATTTTTTTAAATGATATTAATACGTATTATAAGTCCTGGTTAAAGTGTATGGGGTCATAAATAGCTAAAATAAAAATTAGCTATTAGCCGAAAAATTGTTTAAAAAAAAAAAAAAGTATATTTTTTTCCTGTCAATGCATAATAACCAATAATAGATTTATTTATTTATTTATTTTTTTTTTTGGTGCCTTAATTGAATTATTGATACTTTTTAGGCAGTTGCCAAATGTTAAAGAAAGAGAATGATGTTAAATTAATTAATAGGATGTTGACAAAATGCTCAAACATTTTATTAACCAGTACTTAATACTGAAAATGCATAAATTTGAAGTTTCTACTAATGCCGTATGGATAGTAATCCTAATATATCTTATATAAATTGTTTAAACTCACACACACACAAAAAAAAAAATGTTTGCCTGTTGTATGTAGATAAAAAATAAATATATTATTGAATCAATGGATAGTGTTTATGTCTTGATTCTAGAGAATATGCTTTAACTTGGCTAGAAGTAATTATGAATAGTGTCAAAAAAATTATCAATAATTTTTTTCCGTTTCTTGCCTGCCCTAATATAATAAATATATGACGGGATCCCTCTACACAACTCCCCGCGCTAACTGACCGGATTGCTCAGAGGTAAGTAAGCTATGAAGCTAAGTGGTTCTGGGAGACCACTGCCCATTGGTGCCCCCTCCCCCCCTCCATTGTTATCGACCAATGAAGGCCTCGATATCGGACCCTCTTTTCTGCACCGATGGCTCTTCTATTAGCATCCCCTGTCTCTGCGGCCATCGCGATCCTCCACCAAAATATCTATTATACTATATCACAACTGCCATTTACTGAATAGATATTAATTGTGTGACGGATCTGAATATTGTAGATTCATAGTATATTTTGATATTGCCGTTTAGAACTTGCATATCCATTCTTAAACATTTGTTATACTCTGTTTATAAATTATTCTTTAGCCAGCGCTTTTTATTTGATAGGTTCACATATAGCTGTGGCGTATCACAAGGTGCTGTCCAATGTCACCAATGTTACTTAACATATCATAGAAATCAATGTTTAAAAATAATAAATAAATGATGAAAATTGATGCATAGGCAAATGGAGGATATTATAGGTATATTTAAGTATTGTTAAATGTAAGAGGCGGAGGTTGAAGTCTGAATGGAAGAAGAGTATTGGAAAAAGGGAGTTCAGCAACAATTGTGTGTGCTATCAGCTTTCAATGTTTTTTTATCATGTACAGAGCCACTGGCAGGGAGGGGTGGGGGGAAAATCCCCGGGACCCTGGCAAAGGTGAACACTATAAGAAATTCTAATTACAGGGACACCTCATGCAAAAAAAAAAAAAAAAAAAAAAAAAATGTAAACATTCTTTTTCACTAATACTTCCACTATTTTCTTTATTTTTAACCATTTTTTATATAAATTCAATTAACAAGTTAACGAAATGAATTTTTGAATTCATAATCTTGGAAAGGATTAAACTTCATATTAGTTTTAATTTTAACACTTTGCTGCT